>OZ012739.1:452732492-452734992 GCA_963859935.3 Lathyrus sativus | reverse complement strand
GTATGTAAGTGTGTGAGCACGCGCGCGCGTATGTGTGTGTGGGTGTAATTGCACGCGTGTGTGTTTGCTAACGTGTGTGCGCGTGTTTGTGTGTGTGTGCGCGCGTGTGTGAGTACGCACGTGTGTGTGTGTGTGTGTGAGAGAGAGAGAGAGTGTGTGTGTATGTTGCTCGTGTGTGCGTGTGTGCGTGTGGACGCGTGTATATGTGGGTGTGTGTTTATGCGCACGCGTGTGTGTGTAAGCGTGTGCGTATGCGTGTGTGTGTGTGAGAGAGAGAAAGTGTGTGTGCACGTGTGTGTGTGTGTGTGTGTGTGTGTGACAGAGAGTGTGTGCGCACACGCGTGTGTGTGTGTGTGTGTGCATGCACATGTGTGTGTTCGTGTGTGTGTGTGTGAGCGCACGAGTGTTTGTGTGTGTGCGGGTCAGTGAGCACGTGTGTGCGCGTTTGTGTGTGCGTGTGCGTATTTGAATGCGCGTGTGTTTGCTAACGCGGGTGTGTGCGGGCACGCACGTGTGTGTGTTTATGTGTGTGTGTGTGTGTGTGTGTGTGTGAGAGAGAGAGAGAGTGTGTGTGTGTGTGATACGCGTGTGTGCGTATGTGTGTGAGGGAACGCGCGTGTATGTGTGTGTGTGTGTGTGTGCGCGCGCACGTGTGTGTGTGGGCGCACGCGCGTGCCTGTGTAAGTGTGTGTGAGAGAGAGAGAGAGTTTGCGCACGAGCGTGTGTGTGTGCACACGCGTTTGTGTGCATGTGCGCACGTGTGTGTGTGAGAAATAAAGAGTATGTGCACGTGCGCGCGTGTGTGTTGGTGTGTGCGCGTGTGTGTGTGTGTGTGTGTGTGTGTGTGTGTGTGTGTGCGCGTGTATGTGTGTGTACGCGCTTGTGTGTATGTGTGTCTGTGTAAATGTGTAAGTGTGTGTGAGTGTGTGCGTGTGTGTGTGCGTGTGCGTGTGTGTGTATGTGTGTCTGTGTGAATGTGTAAGTGCGTGTGAGTGCGTGCGCGCGTGCGTATGCGTACACGCGCGTGTGTATGTGTGCGCACACGTGTGTTCTTTTTTGTGCTTGTGTCTGCGTGTATGTGTGTGTGCGGGTGAGTATGCACGCGCGCGTGTGTTTGTGTGTATGTATGAATGCGCGCGCCCGTGAGTTCTTGTGTGTATTTGTTTGTGTGTGTGTGCGCGCACGTGTGTGTGTGCACACGTGTATGTGTGTGTGTGTGATAGAGAGAGAGAGAGAGAGCATGAGCGCGCAGGCGCGCGTTTGTGTGTGAGGGAGAGAGAGAGAGAGGGTATGTGCATGCGTATGTGTGTGTGTGTGTCGGCGCACGTGTGTGTGGGTGTATGCACGCATGTGTGTGTGTGTGTTCGTGTGTGTGTGTGTGTGAGCGCGCAGGTGAGTTTGTGTGTGCGCACGCGTGTGTATGTGAGTGTGTGAGCACGCGCGCGCATGTGTGTGTGCGTGTGCGTAATTGCACGCGTGTGTGTTTGCTAATGCGGGTGCATGTGTATGTGCGCGTGTGTGAGTACGCACGTGTGTGTGTGTGTGTGTGTGTCTGTGGACACGCGTGTATGTGGGGGTGTGTTTGTTCGCACGCGCGTTTGTATTTGTATATGCGTACGCGCGCGCGTGTGTGTGTGAGTGTGTTAGTGCGCACGCGTGTGTGTGTGTGTGTGTGCATACGCGTGTGCGTGTGTGTGCGAGCGGACGCGCATGTATGTGTTTGTGTGCGTACGTGTGTGTTTGTCTATGCGCACGCGCGTGCATGTGTGTGTGTGTGTGTGCGCACGTGTGTGTGTGTTTGTGTGAGAGAGAGTGTGTGCACGAGTGTGTGTGTGTGTGTGTGCGCGTGTTTGCGTGTGTGTGTCTGTGTGCACACGCGTTTGTGTGCATGTGCGCATGTGTGTGTGTGTGAGAGAAAGAGTATGCGCACGCGTGTGTGTGGGCGTATGTGCACGCGTTTGTGTGTGTGTGTGCATTTTTGTGTGTGTGCGCGTGTATGTGTTTGGGAGCGCACACGCGCGCGTTTGTTTGTGTGTGAGAGTGTACCCACGCGCGCGTGTTTATGTGTGTGTGTGTGTGTGTGTGTGTGTGTGTGTGTGTCTGTGTGAATGTGTACGTGCGCACGCGTGTGTTCTTGTGTGTGTTTGTGTGGGTGTATGTGTGTGCGTGTGAGTATGCACACGCGTGTGTGTGTGTGTATGCAAATGCGCGCGCGTGAGTTCTTGTGTGTTTGTGTGTGTTTGTATGTGCACGCACGTTGGTGTGTGTGTGTGCGTGTGTGCACGCACGTGTGTGTGTATGTGTGTGAGAGAGAGAGAGAGAGTGTGTGTGCGCACACGCGCGTGTGTGTGTGTATGTGTGTGTGTGTGTGAGAGAGAGAGAGAGAGAGACAATGTGTGTGTGCGCACGTGTATGTTTGTGTGTGAGTGTGTCGGTGCACGTGTGTGTGTGTATGCACGCACATGTGTGTGTGTGAGCGCGCACGTGGGTTTGTGTGTAC
>OZ012739.1:452684992-452722492 GCA_963859935.3 Lathyrus sativus | reverse complement strand
TCGGCGCACTTGTGTGTGTGTATGCACGCACGTGTTTGTGTGTTCGTGTGTGTGAGTGTGTGAGTGCACACGTGTGTTTGTGTGTGCGCATACGTGTGTGTGTGCGTGAATGTGTGAGCAAGTACGCGCGCGTGTTTTTATGCGTGTGCGTATTTGCACGCCTGTGAGTTTGCTAACGCGGGTGCGCGTGTGTGTGTGTGCGTGTATGCACGTGTGTGTGTGTGTGAAAGAGAGTGTGTGCGTGGGTATGCGTATGCACGTGGGTGTGTGTGTGTGTGTGCGCACGCGCGTGCGTGTGTATGTGTGTGTGTGAGAGAGAGTGTGCGCACGAGGGTGTGTGTGTGCGTGTGTGTGTGTGTGTATGTGCATACGCGTTTGTGTGTATGTGCGCACGTGTGTTAGTGTGTGTGCGAGAGAGAAAGAGTATGCGCACGTGTGTGTGTGTGTGTGTGTGTATGTGTGTGTGTATGTGTGTATGTGCACGCGATTGTGTGTGTGCATGCGTGTTTGTGTGTGTGTGTGTGTGTGTGTGTGTATGTGCACGCGCTTGTGTGTGTGTGTGTGCGTGTTTGTGTGTGTGTGCGTGTATGTGTCTGTGTTTGTGCGCACGCGGGCGCGCGCGCGCGTGTATGTGTGTGCGTGCGTGTGTATGTGTGTGTGAGAGAGAGAGAGTGTGCGCACGAGCGTGTGTGTGTGCGCGTGTGTGTGCGTATGTGTGTGTGGGCACACGCGTTTCTGTGCATGTGCACACGTGTGTGTGTGAGAGAGAAAGAGTATGCGCACGCGTGTGTGTGCGTGTGTGTGTGTGTGTGTGCGTGTGTGTGTGCGTGCTTGTGTGTGCGCGCGTGTAAGTGTGGATGTGCGCACGCGCGCGGGTTTATTTGTGTTTGGGAGTGTGCGCACGCACGCGCGTGTGTGTATGTGTGTGTGTGCGTGTGTCTGTGTGAATGTGTCTGTGTGCGTGCCTGTGTGCGCGCACGCGTGTGTTCTTGTGTCCACGTGGGTGTGTGCGTGTGAGTACGCACGCGCGCGTGTGTATGTGTGCGGACGCGCGCGCGTGAGTTCTTGTGTGTGTGCGTGCGTGCGTGCGCGTGTGTGTGCGAGAGTATGGACACGCGTGTGTATGTGTGTGTGCGTGCGCATGTGTGTGTTCATGATTGTGTGTGTGTGTGTGTGCGTGTATGAAAAAGAGAGAGAGAGAGAGAGGGTGCGCACGAGTGTGTGTATGTTGTGCGTGTGTGCATGTGTGTGTGTACGCACGCGTGTATGTTTGTGTGTGTGTACGTGTGTGTGTGTGTGTGTGTGCGTGTATGTGCGTGTCAATGCGCACGTGTGTGTGTGTGTATGTGTGTACGTGTGTGTGTGTGTTTGTGTGCACGCGTGTGATTGTGCGCGCGCGCGCGTGTATGTGTATGAGAGAGTGTGTGCGCACGAGCGTGTGCGCGTGCGTGTGTGTGTGTGTGTGCGCACACGTTTGTGTGTGCACGTGTGTGTGTGTGTGTGTGTGAGAGAGAGAGAGAGTATGTGCACGCGCGTGTGTGTGCATGCGTGTGTGTACGTGTGTATGTGTGCGTGCGTGTGCGCACGTGCGCGCGTGTTTGTTTGTTTGAGAGGATGCGCATGTGTGTGTGTGTGTGTGCATGTGCGTGTGTGTGTGTGTCTGTGTGAATGTGTGTGTGCGTGCGTGCGTGCTTGCGTATGTATGTGCGTGCATGCACGCGCGTGTGTGTGTTTGCACGCACGTGTGTATTTGTGTGTGTGCGCGCACGCGAGTGTTTGCATGTGTTAGCACACACGCGTGTGTGTTTGTTGTGTGTGTGTGTGTGTCAGCGCACGTGTGTGTGTGTGTGTGTTCGTGTGTGTGGGTGTGTGTATGAGCGTGCACGTGTGTTTGTGTGTGCGCACGTGTGTGTGTGTGAGTGAGTGAGCACGCGGGTGCGCATGTGTGTGTGCTTGTGCATATTTGCACGCGCGTGTGTTTGCTAACGCGCGTGGGTGTGTGTGTTTGTGTGCGTACGCACGTGTGTGTGTGTGTGTGTGTGCGCACACACGTGTGTGTGTGTATGTGTGTGAGAGAGTGTGTTACGCGTGTGTGCGTGCGTGTGTGCGCGGACGCACGTGTATGTGTGTTTGTGCGTACACGTGTGTGCGTGTTTGTGCGCACGTATGTGTGTGTGTGCCCGCATGTGCGTGTGAGTATGCACGCGCATGTGTGTGTGTAAATGCGCGCGCGCGTGGGTTCTTGTGTGTGTGTGTGTGTGTGCACGCACATGTGTGTGTGTGTGTGAGAGAGAGAGATAGTGTGTGCACACGTGTGTGTGTGTGGGAGAGTGTGTGTGTGTGTGTGTGTGTGTGTTTGTGTGCGCACGCGTATGTGTTTGTGTGTCGGCGCACATGTGTGTGTATGCACGCACGTGTGTGTGTGTGTTCGTGTCTCTGTGTGTGAGCGCCCACGTGTGTTTGTGTGTGCGCACGCGTGTGTGAATGTGAGCGTGTGCACGCGCGCGCCTGTGTTTGTGTGTATAGGTATTTGTACACGCGTGTGTTTCCTAACGTGTGTGTGTGTGTGTGTGAGAGAGAGAGAGAGAATGTGCGTGTGTTGCGCGCGTGTGTTTGGGTGTGCGCGAATGCGCGTGTATGTGTGTGGGTATGCGTACGCGTGTGTGTGTGTTTATGCGCACGCGTGTGTGTGTGTATACACACGCGCGTGCGTGTGTATGTGTGTGAGAGAGAGAGTGTGTGTGCACACGAGTGTGTGCGTGTGTGTGTGTGTGCACACGCATTTGTGTGTATGTGCGCACGTGTGTGTGTGAGAGAAAGAGTATGCGCACGCGTTGTGTGTGTGTGTGCGTGTGTGTGTGCGTCTGTGTATGTGTGTGTGCATGTGTGTATGTCCACGCGCTTGTGTGTGTGTGTGTGCGCGTGTTTGTGTGTGTACGTGTATGTGTGTGTGTATGCGCACACGCGCGCGTTTATGTGTGTTTGAGAGTGTGCGCACGCGCGTGTGTGTTTGTGCGCGTGTCTATGCGTCTGCGTGAATCTGTATGTGTGTGTGTGTGCGCACGCACGTTTGTTTGTGTGCGCACGCGTGTGTTCTTGTGCGCGCTTGTGTGCGCGTGTGTGTGTATGTGTGCGTGCAAGTATGCACGCGCGTGTGTTCTTGTGTGTGTATGTGTGTGTGTGTGCGTACGTGTGTGTGTGTGTGAGAGAGAGAGAGAGAGAGAGAGTGTGTGTGTGTGTGTGCACGCGTATGTGTGTGTGTATGTGTGTGAGCGCACAAGTGAGCAACCGTGCGCGCGCCTGTGGGTGTGGGTGTGTGTGCGAGAAAGAATGTGCAAGCGCGCGCGCATGTGTGTTTGTGTGTGTGTGTGTGTGTGTGTGCGCACGTGGGTTTGTGAGAGCGTGTTGTGTTTGGGTGTGCGTATGTGTGTGTGTGTGTGTCAGCACACTTATGTGTGTGTATGCACGCACGTGTTTGTGTGTTCGTGTGTGTGTGAGTTTGTGAGTGCACACGTGTGTTTGTGTGTGCGCATATGTGTGTGTGTGAGCAAGTACGCGCGCGTGTTTCTATGTGTGTGCGTATTTGCACGCCTGTGTGTTTGCTAACGCGGGTGTGTGTGTGTGTGTGTGTGTGTGTGTGTGTGCGTATGCACGTGTGTGTGTGTGAGAGAGTATGTGTGTGGGTATGCGTATGCACGTGGGTGGGTGTGTGTGTATGTGTGCGCACGCGCGTGCATGTGTATGTGTGTGTGAGAGAGAGAGTGTGTCCACGAGCGTGTGTGTGTGCGTGTGTGTGTGTATGTGCATACGCGTTTGTGTGTATATGCGCACGTGTGTTAGTGTGTGTGCGAGAGAGAAAGAGTATGCGCACGTGTGTGTGTGTGTATGTGTGTGCGTGCGTGTGTGTGTGTGTATGTGCACGCGATTGTGTGTGTGCATGCGTGTTTGTGTGTGTGTGTATGTGCACGCGCTTGTGTGTGTGTGTGTGTGTGCGTGTTTGTGTGTGTGTGCGTGTATGTGTCTGTGTTTGTGCGCACGCGCGCGCGCGCGCGTGTGTGTGTGTGTGTGTGTGTGCGTGTGTATGTGTGTGAGAGAGAGAGTGTGTGCGCACGAGCATGTGTGTGTGCTCGTGTGTGTGTGTGTGTGGGCACACGCATTTTTGTGCATGTGCACACATGTGCGTGTGTGAGAGAAAGAGTATGTGCACGCGTGTGTGTGCATGCGTGTGTGTGTGCGTGTGCGTATGCGTATGTGCGTGTGTGTGTGTGTGCGTGCTTGTGTGTGCGCGCGTGTATGTGTGCGTGTGCGCACGCACGCGCGTTTATTTGTGTTTGGGAGTGTGCGTACGCACGTGTTTGTGTGTGTGTGTGTGCGTGTGTCTGTGTGAATGTGTCTGTGTGCGTGCCTGTGTGCGCGCACGCGTGTGTTCTTGTGTGTTCTTGTGTGCACGTGGGTGTGTGCGTGTGAGTATGCACGCGCGCGTGTATGTGTGCGAACGCGCGCGCGTGAGTTCTTGTGTGTGTGTGTGTGTGCGTATGTGTATGCATGCACGTGTGTGTGAGCGAGCACGTGTGTTTGTGTGTGAGTGAGTGAGCACGCGCGCGCGTGTTTGTGTGCGTGTGCGTATTTTCATGCGCGTGTGTTTGCTAACGCGTGTGCATGTGTGTGCGTACGCACGTGTGTGTGTGTGTGTGTGTGTGTGTGTTTGTATTTGTGCGCCCGCACGTATGTGTGTGCGTGTGTGTGTGTGTGAGAGAGAGAGTGTGTGTGTGTGTGTGTGTGTTGCGCGTATGTGTGTGTCCAGATGCGCGGGTATGTGTGTGTCTATGCGTACGCGTGTGTGTGTTTGTGCGCACGTGTGTATGTGTGTGTGCACGTGCGTGCATGTGTATATTTGTGTGAGAGAGAGAGAGAGTGTGCGCACGAGCGTGTAAGTGTGTGCGCGCGTGTGTGTGCACACACACGTTTGTGTGTATGTGTGTGTGAGAGAGAGAAAGAGTATGTGCACGTGTGTGTGTGTATGTGTGTGCGCGTGCGCGTGTGTGTGTGTGCGTGTTTGTGTGTGTGTGCGTGTGTGTATGTGCACGCGCTTGTGTGTGTGTGCATGTTTGTGTGTGTGCGCGTGTATGTGTCTGTGTTTGTGCGTATGCGTGTATGTGTGTGTGTGTGTGAGTGTGCGCACGCGCGTGCATGTGTTAATGTGTGTCACAGAGAGAGTGTGCGCACGAGCGTGTGTGTGTGCGTGTGTGTGTGTGTGGGCACACGCGTTTGTGTGCATGTGCGCACGTGTGCGAGTGTGAGAGAAAGAGTATATGCACACATGTGTGTGCGTGCGTGTGTGTGTGTGTGCGGGTTTGTGTGTGCGCGTGTATGCGTGTGTGTGGGCACACGCGCGCGTTTGTTTGTGTTTGAGAGTGTGTGCACGTGTGTGTGTGCGTGTGCGTGTGTTTGTATGAATGTGTAAGTGAGTGTGCGTGCGTACGTGTATGTGTGTATCCGCACACGCGTGTTTGTTCTTGTGTGTGTTTGTGTGCACGTGAGTTTGTGCGTGTGGGTATGCACACGCGCGTGTGTGTGTGTGTGTGAAAGCGTGCGCGCGTGAGTTTTGTGTGTGTGTGTGTGCGTGTGAGTCGGCGCACGTGTGTGTGTGTATGCACGCACGCGTGTGTGTTCGTGTGTGTGTGTGTGTGTGAGTGCATACGTGTGTTTGTGTGTGCGCACGCTTGTGTGTTTGAGTGAGTGAGCATGCGCGCGGGTGTTTGTATGCATGTGCGTATTTGCACGCGCGTGTGTTTGCTAACGCGGGTGCGTGTGTATGTGTGTATGTGTGTGCGTACGCACGTGTGTGTGTGTGTGTGAGAGAGAGAGAGAGAGAGAGAGAGAGTGTGTGTGTTGCGTGTGTGTGTGTGTCCGGACGCGCGTCTATGTGTGTGTGTACGTACGCGTTGTGTGTGTTTGTGTGCACGCGTGTGTGTGTGTGTGTGTGCGCGCACGCACGCGTGTGTGTGTGTGTGTGTGTAAGAGAGAGAGTATGTGCATGAGTGTGTGTATGTGTGCATGTGCGTGTGTGTGTGGGCACACACGTTTGTGTGCATGTGCGCACGTATGTGTGTGTGAGAGAAAGAGTATGTGCACGCGTGTGTGTGTGAGAGAGAGAGAGTGTGTGTGTGTGTTACGCGTGTGTGTGTGTGTGTGCGGACGCGCGTGTATGTGTGTGTGTGTATGCGCACGTGTGTGTGTATGTGTGTGTGTTTGTGCGCCCGTGTGTGTGTGTGTCCGCACGAGCGTGCCAGTTTATGTATGTGTGAGAGAGAGTGTGCGCACGAGCGCGTGCGTGTGTGTGTGGGCACACACGTTTGCGTATATGTGCGCACATGTGTGTGTGTGTGAGAGAAAGAGTATGCGCACGCGTGTGTGTGTTCGTGCATGTGTGTGTGTGTGTGTGCATACGCTTGTGTGTGTGCGTGCGTGTTTGTGTGTGTGCGCATGTAAGTGCGTGTGTGCATGCACACGCGTGTGTTTTTTTGTGTTTGAGAGTGAGCAGACGCGTGTGTTTGTGTGTGTGTGTGTGTGTGCGTGTCTGTGTGAATGTGTATGTGTGCGTGGGTGCGTGTGTGTGTGTGTGTGTGTGTGCGCGCACGCGTGTGTTCTTGTATGTGTATGTGTGTGTGTGTGCGTGTGAGTATGCATGCGTGTGTGTGAGCGAAAGCCCGCGCGTGAGTTGTTGTGTGTGTTTGTGTGCGTGTGTGTGTGCGCGCATGTATGTGTCTGTGCATGCACGTACCTGTGTGTGTGTGTGTGTGTGTGTGAGCGCATGTGTGTTTGTGTGTGTGCAAGTAAGAGAGCACGCGCGCGCGTTTGTATGAGCGTGTGCGTATTTGCACACGCGTGCGTTTGTGCGCACACACGTGTTTGTGTTTGTGTGTGTGTGTGTGTGAGAGAGAGAGAGAGAGAGAGTGTGTGTGTGTGTGTGTTGCGCGTGTGCGTATGTGTGTGAGCGGACGTGCATGTATGTGCGTATGTATGTACGCATGTGTGTGTGTGTGTGTTTGTGCGCACGCGCGTGTGTGTGTGTGTGTGTGTGTGCGCACGCGCATGCGTGTGTAAGTGTGTGAGCGCACGCGCGTGCGTCTCTAAGTGTGTGTGTGCACGCGCGTGCGTTTGTAAGTGTGTGTGAGAGGGAGAGTGTGCGCACGAGCGTGTGTGTGTGTGTGTGTGCGCGCATGTTTGTGTGCACACGCGTTTGTGTGCATGTGCGCACGTGTGTGTGTGTGAGAAAGAGTATGTGCACGCATGTGTGTGTTCGTGCATGTGTGTGTGTGCGCGCGTATGTATGTGTGCGTGTTTGTGTGTGTGTGCACGCGTGTGTGTGAGTGCGCATGCGCGAGTGTTTGTGTGTGTATGAGAATGTGGGCACGCATGTGTGTGTATGTCTGTGAGAATGTGTAAGTGTGCGTGCGTGCGTGTGTGTGTATGAGCGCACGCGCGTGTGTTCTTTTGTGTGCTTGTGTTTGTGTGTGTGAGTATGCACGCGCGTGTGTGTTTATGTGTGTGAATGCGTGCGCGCGTGAGTTCTTTTGTGTGTTTGTGTGTGTGTATGCGCGCACGTGTGTGTGTGTGAGAGAGAGAGAGAGAGCGTGTGCATGCACGCATGCGCGCGTGTGTGTATGTGTGTGTGTGTGTGTGTGAGAGAGAGAGAGTGTGTCTGTGCATGCGTATGTGTGTGTGTGTCGGCGCACGTGTGTGTGTATGCACACACGTGTGTGTGTTCATGTGTGTGTGTGTTTGAAAGCGCGCAGGTGTGTTTGTGTGTGAGTGTGTAAGCACGCGCGCGCGTATGTGTGTGTGTGTGTGTGCGTAATTGCACACGTGTGTGTTTGCTAACGCGAGTGCGTGTGTGTGTGTGTGCGCGTGTGTGCATATGCACGCGTGTGTGTGTGTGAGAGAGAGAGAGAGAGAGTGTGTGTATGTTGCAGGTGTGTGTGTGCGTGTGTGTGTGGACGCGCGTGTATGTGTGTGTGTGTTTGTGCGCATGCGCGCGCGTGTGTGTGTGTTTGTGTTTGTGCGCACGCGTGTGTGTGTGTTTGCGTACGCGTGTGCGTGTATGCGTACGCGTGTGCGTGTGTGCGTGAGCGGACACGTGTGTGTGTGTTTGCGCGCACGCGTGCGTGAGTACGTGCCCACGCTCGTGCGTGTGTTTGTGTGTGTGAGAGAGAGAGTGTGCGCACGAGCGTGTGTGTGTGCACGTGTGTGCATGTGTGTGTGTCTGTGTGCACACGCGTTTGTGTGCATGTGCGTACATGTGTGTGTGTGAGAGAAAGAGTATGTGCACGTGCCACTGTGTGTGTGTGTGTGTGTGTGCGTTTTTGTGCGTGTATGTGTGAGGGTGCGCACGCGCGCGCGTTTATTTGTGTGTGAGAGTATGCGCACGCGCGTGTGTGTATGTGTGTGTGTGTCTGTGTCTGTGTGAATGTGTATGTGTGTGTGCGTGTTTGCGTCTTCCCGCACGCGCGTGTGTATGTGTGCGCACGCGTGTGTTCTTGTGTGTGTTTGTGTGGTCGTGTGTGTGCGCGTGTGAGTATGCACGCGCATGTGTGTGTGTGTCAGTGCGCACGCGCGTGAGTTCTTGTGTGTGTTTGTTTGTGTGTGTGTACACGCACATGCGTGTGTGTGTGTGACAGAGAGAGAGAGTATACGCGCGCGCGTGCGCGTGTTTGTGTGTGTGTGTGTGAGAGAGAGAGTCTGGGTGCGCACGCGTATGTGTGTGTGTAAGTGTGTCGGCGCACGTGTGTGTGTAAGTGTGCCGGCACACGTGTGTTTGTGTGTGCGCACGTGTGTGTGTGTGTGTGTGTGTGTGTGTGTGTGTGTGAGAGAGAGAGAGAGAGAGAGTGTGTGTGTATGTTGCGCGTGTGTGCGTGTGTGTGTTTATGTGTGTGCGTACGCGTGTGTGTGTGTGTGGGTGTGTTTGTGCGCACGCGCGTGTGTGTGTGTGTGCGTGCGTACGCGTGTGCGTGTGTGTGTGAACGGACGCGCGTGTATGTGTGTGTGTGCGTATGCGCGTGTGTCTGTACATGCGCATGCCCGTGCGTGTTTTTGTGTGTGAGAGAGAGATAGTGTGCGCACGAGCATGTGTGTGCACGCGTGTGTGCGTGGGTGTGTCTGTGTGCACACGTGTTTGTGTGCATGTGCGCACATGTGTGTGTGTGAGAGAGAGAAAGAGTATGCGCACGCGTGTGTGTGTCTGTGTGCGTATGTGTGCATGTGTGTGTGCGTGTGTGTATGTGCACGCGCTTGTGTGTGTGTGTGTGTGCGTTTTTGTGTGTGTGCGCGTGTATGTGTGAGGGTGCGCACGCGCACGCGTTTGTTTGTGTGTGAGAGTGTGCGCATGCGTGCGTGCTCGCGCGTGTGTGTATGTGTGTGTGTCTGTGTGAATGTGTGCGTGCGTGCGTGCGTGTTTGTGTATGCGCGCACGCGTGTGTGTATGTGTGTGCACGCGTGTGTTCTTGTGTATGTTTGTGTGGGCGTGTGTGTATGTGTGTGTGTGAGAGAGAGAGAGTATGCGCATGCGCGTGTATGTGCATGCCTGTGTGTATGTGTGTGTGTGTGTATGTGCATGCATGTGTGTGCGTGTGTGTAGGTGTGTATGTGTGTGTGCGTGTGCGCAAGCGTGCGCGTGTGTGTGTTTGAGACGACGCGCAAACGCGCGGGCGTGTTTCTATGTGTGTGTGCGCGCGTGCGTGTGTGTTTGCGTGTGTGTGTGTGTGCTTATGTATGTGTGAATGTGTGTGCGTGCGTGTGTTCTTGCCTATGTATGTGTGTGCACACACACGCGCGTGTGTGTGTGCACGCACATGTGTATTTGTGTGTGTGTGCGCACGCGAGTGTTTGTATGTGTTAGCACACACGCGTGTGTGTTTGTTATTTGTGTGTGTGTGTGTCAGCGCACGTGTGTGTGTATGCACGCACATGTGTGAGCGTGAGCATGC
Organism: Lathyrus sativus; assembly: GCA_963859935.3. NCBI lineage: Eukaryota > Viridiplantae > Streptophyta > Magnoliopsida > Fabales > Fabaceae > Lathyrus > Lathyrus sativus. Next base: position 452,712,506 of record OZ012739.1, on the reverse strand, counting down.
ACGTGTGTTTGTGTGCGCGAACACGGGCGTATGTGTGTGTGTGCTTGAGCGTATTTGCAAGCGCGTTCGTTTGCTAACGCGTGTGTGTGTGTGTGTGTGTGTGTGTGAGTGTGTGTGTTGCGCGTGTGTGTATGTGTGTGTGTGTGTGTGTGTGCGGACGCGTGTGTATCTGTGTGTGTGTGCTTACGCGTGTGTCTGTGTTTGTGCGTACGTGTGTGTGTGTGTCTGCACGCGCGTGTGTGTGAGAGAGTGTGCGCACGAGCGTATTTGTGTGCGCGTGTGTGCGTGTGTGTGTGCACACGTGTTTGTGTGTATGTGTGCACGTGTGTGTGTGTGAGAGAGAAAGAGTACGCGCACACATACGTGTGTGCGTGCGTGCGTGTGTGCGTGTGTGTATGTGCACGCGCTTGTGTGTGTGTGCATGTTTGTGTGTGTGCGCGTGTACGTGTTTGTACAGGCACACGTGCGCGTTTGGGTTTGTTTGAGAGTGTGCGCACACGTGTGTGTGTGTGTGCGTGTGTGTGTCTGTGTGAATGTGTATGCGTGCATGTGTATGTGTGTGCGTGCACTCGTGTGTTCTTGTGTGTGTTTGTGTGCGCGTGTGTGTGTGCGTGTGAGTATGCACACGCGTGTGTTTGTGCGAACGTGTGCGCGCATGAGTTCTTGTGTGTGTTTGTGTGTGTGTGTGTGCGCACATGTGTGTGTGTGTGTAAGAGAGAGAGTGTGCACACGCGTGTGTGTGTGGGGGAGAGAGAGAGAGTGTGTGTGTGCGCACGCGTATGTGTGTGTGTGTGTGTCGGCGCACGTGTGTGTTTATGCACCCACGTGTGTGTATGTTCGTATGTGTGTGAGCTCGCACGTGTGTTTGTGTGTGTGCACGCGTGTGTGTATGTGAGTTTGTGAGCACTCGCGTGCGCCTGTGTTTGTGCCTGTACGTATTTGCACACGCGTGTGTTTGCTAACGCGAGTGCGCGTGTGTGTGTATGTGTGTGTGTGTGTGTGTGTGCGTCTGTGTGTGAGTGCGCGCGTACGCACGTGTGTGTGCACGCGCATGCACGTGTGTGTGTGTGAGAGAGAGAGAGAGAGAGAGTGTGTGTGTGTTGCGCGTGTGTGTGTGTGTGCGGACACGCGTGTATGTGTGTGGGTATGCATACGCCTGCGTGTGTGTTTGTGCGCACGTGTGTGTGTGTGTGTGCGCATGCACGTGCGTGTGTATGTGTGTGTGTGAGAGAGTGTGTATGCGTACGAGCGTGTGCGTGTGCGTGTGTGTGTGCACACGTTTGTCTGTATGTGTGCATGTGTGTGTGTGAGAAAGAGTATGCGCACGCGCGTGTGTTTGTGTACGTGCGTGTGTGTGTGTGTGTGTGTGTATGTGCACGTGTGTATGTGCACGCGCTTGTGTGTATATGTGTGTGTGTTTGTGTGTGTGCGCGTGTATGTGTGTGTGTTTGCGCACACGTGCGCGTTTGTGTGTGTTTGAGAGTGTGCACACACGTTTTTGTGTGTGTGTGTGTGTGTGTGTGTGTGTGCGTGTCTATGTGTCTGCGTGAATGTGTATGTGTGCCTACGTGTGTGTGTGCGCACGCGTGTGTTCTTGTGCATGTTTGTGTGCGTGTGTGTGTGCGTGTAAGTACGCACGTGCGCGTGTTTGTGTGTGAATGCACGTGCACGTGTGTTCTTGTGTGTGTTTGTATGTGTGTGTGTGCACGTACGTGTGTGTGTGTGTGTGTGCACGGACGTGTGTGTGTGTGTGTGTGTTTTAGAAAGAGAGAGAGAGAGTGCGCGCACGCGTGTGTGTGAGTGTGTGTGTGTGAGAGAGAGAGAGTGTGTGTGCGCGTACGCATATGTGTGTGTGTGAGCGCACAAGTGAGCGCCCGCGCGCGCGCCCGTTTGTGTGTGTGTGTGTGTGTGTGTGTGTGTGTGTGTGTGTGTGTGTGTGTGTGTGTGTGTGTGTGTGTGTGTGTGTGTGTGCGCGAGAAAGTATGCGCAAGCGCGCGCGCGTGTGTGTTTGTCTGTGCATGTGCGTGTGTTTGTGTGCACGTGCGTTTGTGAGAGCGTGTTGTGTGTGTGTGTGGATGTGTGTGTATGTGTATGTGTGTGTGTCGGCGCATGTGTGTGTGTATGCATGCACGTGTGTGGGTGTGTGTGAGCGCTGTTGCACCCCAAAATTTGCCCAACTTTTCTTTACCTAGCTTGTGTTTCATTTCATTCACATTAGCATCATCATTTGCACTTCGTTGACATGTATGCAGGAGATCAAGAGGTATGATTACCAATCAAGGGCTACACAAGACTTTGAAGCTAGCTGGGAGGCTTATTCAGGTGTTAAAGGGTTGATATCCTTGTCAGAGAAGTTAAAAGATCCTCAGAAAGAGTGGTTGAAACCAAGAAGGTGTGTCTCCTAACTTGAGAGTTGTGGAAAGCCATCAGATGATTCTGAAGCCATGAAGTTAGACTTGAGGTCTTGAGAGAGCTCATGAGAAGTGTTGAAGATCACTTTGAGGCCTAGACAGGTCATTGTGCAAGATTAAGAAGGCTCGGCCATGAGTGGTGCAGTTAGGGTTTGACTGGGTCAACCCTAAGTCAACTGAGGATTTGGAGAAGGTTGAGACCTAATCCAAGAGCCATGCGATTATAGATTGATGCATTAAGATGTTCTAATGATGATTCCAAGGTTAACTCATCATGATTGAAGAGTTTGAGAAGTTTCAAGCTAGGGTTTCTAAGACTTGATAGTGTAAAATCCCCTAGTTTGGCCCCTATCTTCAAGACAATTTAGCTCAAGATGTGATTGTCATATCATCTTGCCCCCAATATTATTGTTGTAGAGCATGGTCTTATCTTTAATTTTAGTGCTAGAAGTTCTTGATAGGATTTGTAGAACTCAAGTTATGGCTCTGACAAGTTACAGGCCATCTGAGATATGTGAATTTGGGGCTTGAAAGTTATCCAACTTGCATGAAACTTTTGCCCGAGAAGGATGATTCCTATGAACTTTTGGTGAACACGAATATTGTTCCATATTCTCTTAGCTTTCCATAGAATACTATAAGTCCTTGATAGGATTTGTAGAACTCAAGTTATGGTTTTGACAAGTCAAGGGTATTTTGGGAAGTTGTGATTATAGGTCATTTATAATCATAGGTCATTTTCACCAACTTAGAGACCTCAAATGACATTTTGTTCAACTTTAAAGTTGCTCAAAATAGGGTTTTAACCTTGACCATGCATCAAGGAGGCATTAAAATGGCTCAAGGAGAGACTTGGTTCAAGGAATTTTGAAAAAAGAAGAATTAAAGGCATTTAATGACCAAAAATTGAAATAATTCATTTTGTGTCCAAACAAGGCAAAATTATAGGTCATTTTGAATGGAAAAGTCATTTTAGGAACTTTGGCAATGTTAGAATTTTGGTTTGAGTCCATTTTCATACCATTTCATGTTGTTTCTTCATGATGAAGCAACATATCACACTTACACCATTGGCTTGCAAACAAGGAAATTAACATAACAAACTAATTCAATATCTCATGAGATGATGATTGCAAGCATTTTCATGCCCAAAGAGATCAAGTACACGACTGTTGCAACATGGTATTTTGAAGGAGAAAGTGAAATTGAAAATCTCATATGGAAGGTTACAGAAAGTTCTAGACATTTCCATTGAGTTCTATATAAACATTAGAGTGTGTTCAGCCATTTTTTTGGTGAAGATTGAGCCCTGAAGCAGAGAGTGAGGTTGAAGTTTCACAGCTGCAAGTTGGAACCGATTTCTGAGTTCAAGGCCAAATCAAGGGAAAGTGAAGGTTGCATTAGCTTCAGAAGGTGATTTAGAGTGAATCTGCATCATCTTGAAGGTTGAATCGAGCAAGAAGTGCATTTGTTACAAGCTCAAATACAGGTTTTAACTTCTTGAAATTTCTCTCTAATTATGTGTTTTCAGTGAACTAGAAGCATGTGGTTAGGTTCCCCTATTGATATAGATGGATTTTGGATGATCAATTTTAACTTTAGAGACAATTTAGGTTGGATTTCATTTTCGGTTGAGATTGATATCTCAAGATCCAGGCGTTTTTAGAATGAATAAGTGTCATGGTTGAATTGCTGATAAAATTCTGGTCAAGATTCATTTAAGAATCGTGGCGAATGGTTGGCTATAGATGAAGTTAGGGTTGTGCAGGGGTGGCCGGAAAAGCCACCGGCGATGGCCTGGTTCGCGCGCAGGTTTGCAGGTTTGAATTGAGGAAGACGTTATCGTGTCCGTTCGTGCATGAGGAAGATTCGACTCAGTCCATCCATCCAAGTGTCCTCGTTGAGCCACGTAACACTTTCCCAAAACTCACTGTTTTGCTTATTGACTTTGTTTCTTCGCTATGTGAACCGAGCGTGCCTTGGTTCGAATCCTGGCGTGTACCACTTTTGATTTTTCATTTTATGAATTGAGTTGAACTGAAGGAAGGCGTAGGCGTGTGGGCTTTGGGTCTCTTGCTATCACCACCCCATCTCCAGGCCCAATATGGATTATCAACATGATTCCTTTGCCTAATACACCCCCTCCCCTGATTATTTGTTTGAACTGAGTTGATACTCAGATGGGCCTCGCGCCCTCATTGCTAATGACACCTCCCTTATGGACCAATTTGTGAAATGAACTGCAATGAATTGCTATTTGATACGCCAGTTTTATTATTTTCTTCTGATTTCTTTTATTTTGTGCATTTCATATAGTTTTGAAAATAATTCATAAAAAATAGAATAATAACTCAAATAATTCCAAATTTTTTTCCCCTGACTCATGATTGAGTCTAGAATTTTAGGAAATTAAAAAAATTAGGAATTCATGCATTTGTGATTTTAATTGCAGTTTTTGTATTTTAATTGATGTTAATTTCATTATGGTTGATACCTTATCTTGTGGAATTTTGTGTGATCATTTGATGATGATTCTTGAGCTGATTTTTTGTGTGCAACTAGTTTAGACATGTATGATCCCCCTAGATTTTTTTCACATTTTTGTGATGAAATTAGGTGTTGGTTTTAAGTTGAAACTTTGGGTGTTCTAGTTTTAGGGTTTAAGCTTAGTACCTTATGATTTAGGATTTGTTTCTAGGGCTTATTGGATGATTTAACCTCTGGATTTTGTATGGTAGAGTCATGATTGACTTAGGTTCCCATGGTTATTTTTGTAGGATTTTACAATTGGTTGTAGTATTTTAGTTAGGATTAACTTTAGTACTAGGTTTTAGGTGATCCTAACTTGCTAATTCAACTAGAATGACTTCTTTAGTTCCTTTAGATTAGGGTTTTGCCTCTCTTGCTCTTGGATGATGATGAAGACATGTGTGGGCTGCTGCGGAATGCATGATGGAGCTTGGACTTGAAGTTTGCTCTTCCTTTGGTGTAGTTTGTTTAGGGTTAAGGATTAGGGTTTTTAGGGAGATCCTTTAGAATAGATTTTCTTCCTTCTTGAAACATGGAAGGTGTTGCTCACTTCCATTCCCCCCTATGATGTAAGGTCCCATTATGAAGGCCTCATCCCTCCTTTGGTAGGATAATTGGCTCCTCACAAAGTGGTAGAACCTTTGAGGGTTCCTTTCCTTGATGGTGGAGTGCTTAGAGGTGACCTTTGGTCTTCACTTTGCTTTCCACTATCCAAACCTTGCTCTTGTTAGATGAATCTTTCTCCCTTGCTAGAGGATGGAGTTCCTTGTTAGAAGATTGAAGATGCTAGAAGTTGCTACTTCTCTGCATTTGAAGACTACCATTGGAGCTGAGGCTTGAAGACCAAGAAGAACAAGTTGACACATGTGAAGAGAATCCAGTTGAGATCAAATTAAGAGTTGAAGCTTGAAGTTGAAGAACAAGTTGATACTTGTGCTTGATGCCTTGAAATCTTGAAGAAGCTTGACACTTTCTATTGAAGATGATAGCCTTGAAGAACAGTTACAGACTGAGGACTGAACTGCTGGCATAGGAGAGCTTTGCTGTGGAAGCTATTGATCTGCTTTCTTTCCTGTCTGTTTGCTTTCTGTGCAACTGTAGTGTTGTGACTTGTTTGATTTGCTTGATGCATTAGAATAAGTTCATACTTAGATTGTGTTGAGATAGGATCATGATTGCACTAGAGGTTGAGTTGCTCCCTCTGCTTGTATTTTTACTGTATGGCTTTGCTTGCTGGTATTCGGTGGAGCCCTGCTCCCTTGCCTATGTGGGTTGTGATTTGCTTGATGGCATTTTATTTCTTCTGTATGATTGCAGTTATTCATATCTGGCTTGAGGTTGAGATGAGCTTGTGGAGGCTGATGCCCCACACACATTTCCTCCCTCAGATGCATTGCATGCATTTTACAGTCGTTTACTGTTTACTGTTTAAGCTGATGCTTTATCTGTTTGTGTTTATCTGTTTCTGATGATTAGAACTTTAAGTTGCATGCATGATAACTTCTAGGAGTTCCCTGTTTCAAGCCTTCACCATAGGATGAATCCTTGGCATGACAACATTAGGACTTGATAGTCTCCCTTTAGTTGAGTTTGTTCTCTCTTCTCATCTCAAAACAAATCAAAATACAGTAATAAAGATTAACTGACGTCGTACGTTATGAGCCTTAAGATATCTGAGAAAGGATTGTTAGAGAGTTTCTTTTCAACAGTCTAGATGTTTAGTATGGTACCCTTTGGGTGACATGCGACGCATTCATTCTCAGATCATAGTCTCTAGTGCGATATTGGTTGCAAACATCCATAAAAAACAGTTCTTCCGTAAAATACAGAAAACAAACTTCAAACTTTTTTGCCCCGTGGGCCCATAAATAAAAGGAAAACTTTTCTGTAGAAAAGAGTGTCGTTAACTCCCAGTTCTACCGCAAACGGTAACGCTTAAGCCTCCAAAGGTCGAGTTGCATACACCAAACTGCTGGAACTGTTTGTTAACCTTACTCGAAAAACAGACGAATCTGAATCTTCATTATCCGTATTATCCCGAACTACGTAAGCTCTGATCTCTCATACCTGTTGAGAGTACGTAGGCACAATACTGATGTATTGGCGAGCCACCTTCCCCGTAACCCGTAGTTAGCCGAACTACGTTGACTCTGATTTCTCATTCTCTGATGAGAATACGTAGGCATAAAGTGCGACGCTTTGCCGAGTCATTTTCTTTTCTTTTCAGACCAGCCTTGATAGGTAGATAGTAAACCAACCTGTCAGATAAACACAACAAGCGTGGATCTCATAGAGTACGATGGACTTGAGGGGTGCTAATACCTTCCCCTTGCGTAACCGACTCCCGAACCCAAACATTGGTTGCGATGACCTTGTCTTATACCTTTTCGTCAGGTTTTTCCGATCGTTTCCTTTCCCGCTCTGAGGGATAAATAACGAAAGGTGGCGACTCTTCTATTTTGTCGACACCTTATTTTCGCGGTAGCGACAGCTGGCGACTCTGCTGGGGACTTCATAGTTTCCTAGGGATCTAACGTCCCTTATGCGAGTCAGTTTGGGGATCCAACGTCCCCTGCGAGAGTCAATCCTAGCGCTTGTATGATTGCTTGTTGGGTTGTGTTTACTTATCGCATTTGATTTCCCGCACTTTATTTTTAGTATGATATGATTATCTGTGCTGTTGTGGGAGGGGCATTCTGATGAGTGAGGAGCCAGACCCAGGCTTAAGTGTACCTAGCATTAGTTGTGGAAATTAGTGGGCGCGTACTTGCTTTGCAGGCACTAGTGTCTCATGAAATCCACGCTCAGACGAGGTTCTCCCGGTTGACTTCTTTTCCGACCCTTTGGGCCTGAGGGGTTGTTGGTTTGGAGGATTGTCGACTCTGGGGACCGATCATTTGGGATTCAGCTAAGTGAGGCTGCTTCAGAAGATGGTGATGCCACACCTTCTGGGTATCGTATCATCTCTCTTGAATGTCTGTGACGCTGATGACCGCATAGGATGCCGAACTTGTGTCAGTTTAGGTCCATACCTGTGAGCAGGGTCGGGTTTGTTGCAGGAAACCTTAACCTTCAGACTACCTGGTTTTCTTGATAGTGAATCAGTTTTGTTGGTATCAGAGGTACTCCTCATCAGATATGTGTTTGTTCTTGACAGAGCAGATTTATGGTCTGATATCAGAGGGTCTCATCATCAGATATATGATTGTTCTTGACATAGCAGGGTTATAGTCTGGTATCAGGGGTTACTTCTCATCAGAGATAGGGTTGTTCTTGACAGAGCAGTATTATGGTTTTGTTGAGACGGAATCTTCACCTTCATCTCCTCAACAGCACAGTCGTCTTGATCTCCTGCTGCATGATTGCATTTTGCATACTCATTTGCATATCATTAACGTGTGTCTGTTTTGCAGGTACCGTTTCCCCCGGTTCAGGTTTTCTTGCCTTTTATTGTGCTATTATGGGTTCTCTGAGGAAGACTGTGGCCTACAAGCTCCCCACTCCTGATGTTGTTCAGCTGTCTAGTTTGATTGCTTTGGCAGACGATTCTGTGAGAGGTGAATTCAGAAAGTCTTATGGGAAACTGCTCAGCCTGGTTCGTAAACCTTCTGTGTTTGAGTTGAATGGGTTGTACGCCTTGCTGCAGTTCTACGATCCTCCTTTGAGATGCTTTACTTTCCCGAACTTTATTCTCGCACCTACACTAGAGGAGTATGCTGATTTGTTAGGTGTGCCTATCAAGAGTCAGATGCCCTTTGTTCATATGGATGCTGAGCCTAATCTGGCTAGTCCAGCTCTTTCGCTTCATCTGGATGCCTCGGAGTTGGTCTTGTCTAGTTGGAACGGGATTTCCGGTTTCTCCTTGCAGTTCCTAGTGGGAAAGGCCCAGCAGTGTGCCAAAGACGGCTGTTCGATCATGTTCAACGCTATTCTTGCTCTTTGCATATACGGCATCATTATGTTCCCTAATATGCCTGACTTTGTAGACTTCGACGCCTTTCACATCTTTGCAGCAGGGAATCTAGTCCCTACCTTGATTGGAGATGTCTATCATTCCGTCCACTACAAAAACGAGAACAGAAGGGGCAAGAATGTCTCGTGTTGTGTGCCCCTATTCTATGGATGGCTTGATAGTCACCTACCCAAGAAGGGTCCCTTTGCTTCATCTGCAGCCACAACTGAGTGGTCTGAGCGTTTGATGAGTCTATCAGCGGAGGATGTTGCCTGGTTTGATAGAGATAGGTTGGGTACCGAGATTATCTTCAGCTGCAACGGGTTTCCGAATGTGCTGTATCAACTATAACCCATCCATGTTGGTCCGACAGTTTGCTTATGCTTTAAGAGCTCCGCCGAAGGATGAAGAGGTGCAGGAATCTCTGTACCTCACTGGTCTTATAGAGGGGGATATGTTATCTAAGCTTCAGCACACTTGGAATGGTATTAGTAAGCGAGGAAAATCGTTGCTGCGAAAAAGTAATAGCCAAGCCTATGCTCCGTATGTGACCTGGATCAGAGCCAGAGCAGATATCATAGGGATGCCGTTTCCTCCTGCCAAGCTAGAAAGCCCTCCAGCGATTGAAGAGCCTACCACCGTGCCTATTCAGCAGCATAATCAGGTGTTAGCTGAGAGAGATGAGCTGAAGAAGGCAAATGAAGAACTGGAGAAAGAATTGGCTCAGCTCAGAAGCGAGAGAAGCGAAGCCGTCCATTCCTTCAAGAGGCAAACAGAGCTGGTAAATAAGTTAGGTACGGATTTGACCAAGCATTTGGCTGAGCGTGAGCGTTTGGATCGGGACTTCAAATCTGCCAACGGCATATTGGCCACTAAGAAGCAGCACTTGGATGAAGCGTACCGGAGAATATCCAAGTTCAATCAGCATTGGAAGGCCACCCTAGCCAACGGCAAGGAACGGGAGGATAAGCTGAAGCAGCAGATCTCCAAACTGAAAGCCCAGGTGAAGGCTAGTGAAAAGAGGTTTGATGAAGAAACCGCTCGCAGATATGCCGCTGAAGGCCTGCTAAACAAGGCTCTTGCTAACCTGAAGGAGCGCAAACAGACGTTTGAATCCAAGAAGAGGAAGTTAGAAGATTGTTTCGGCGAAGGAGCATGGGAAGACTCAATTGAAGGTCTTCAATACACTACTATGCGGAGGGAGTTGCTCGTCGAAGGGTTGCTCACTCGGCCTGATCATCCAGAAACGAGGGATCTGTTAGAAGAGTTTCGCGCCCGTGGCCGTGCTTGACTATATTTGTAATCCTTTTGTTTTGATCGTTGTTGTATGCTGACCATCACCAGGCTTGTTGGTCGAGGTCATGCTATTGATTCTGCTTGTACTCAGTGACGTTGTGTACTGTCGTGATGGGCTTTCTTTATATATATATATATGAGATGTTATTTCCATGACTGGACTCAGACTTCTTATTATCAGCACTGGCACTCAGGCACTAGGATTGGGGGGAAATCTCCCTAACACACAGACACACGTTTGCATTTGCATGAAGCATTTGCATGACGAGCACATTGTCGTTTTTCTAACCCTTTGTGTATACAGGTTGTTCCAGGATTGATCCAAGACCGATCCACCGCTATCCGACCCGAGAAAATCAAGCTAGAGCAATGGAACAAGTGCAGACTGACGTTCAGGAACTCCGAGAGAGGATGGACCGCTTCATGGAGCTCATGCAAGTGGTTGCCAACGGCCAAGACCAGCTCAGAACATTGGTCCAGCCTCTGATCTCAAGGGTTGACAGCAACGGTGTGCTCCATGGTGGGAATGTTCCAACCCCTCCACCTGTTGAAACTCCTCAGAATGGCATCCTCGTGACCGGGGGGAATGGCAGTGGTAACAACAATGCAATCACTAACATAGGGCTCAATGGTAATACGACTGGCGTCGGTAATGGAAATTTTGAAGCTAATGGCAATGCTGGACTGGGCAATGGCAACACAGGTGCTGGAAATCTGTATGGGCCTCAGCCATGGCTAGAAGATCATCAAGAAGATTTGTTCTCATAGAGGAGTGCTGAAGGAGAGCTGACTGCTGAAGCACGTCTGAGGTTTAAGGCAATTGAGGACAAAATGAGGAGTTTCGAGAACCTGAACACTATAGGTGTCGACATGAGTAAATTGGGATTGATTGCTGATTTCAAGGTGCCTCCTAAATTCAAGGTACCCGACTTCGAGAAGTACAAGGGCACCACCTGCCCTCGTGTCTACTTAAGGTCATACTACTGAAAGATGTCCGCTCACTCTGAAGACGAGAAGTTTCTGATGCACTTCTTTCAGGATAGCTTGTCCGGGCCATCCTTGGAATGGTACATGAGTTTGGAACCCACCAACGTGCGCACGTGAAAGGAACTTGCTGAGGAATTCATGCACCATTACCAGTATAACAGTGACTTGGCTCCGAACCGAGTTCAACTGCAGAACTTGTCACAGAGGAACAACGAAGGGTTCAAAGAATACGCCCAGTGGTGGCGTGAATTGGCAGCTAGAGTTCAGCCACCGATGGTTGAACGAGAGCTTGTTGAAATGTTTGTAGCCACTCTCCCAGGGGTCTATTACGAGAAATTGGTCAGTGGTATGTCTGGAAGTTTCTCTGATCTCATCATTACTGGCGAGCACGTTGAAAATGGGATCAAGTTGGGGAAAATTCAAGGTGGTGATCTATCCTCAGCTGGAGGAGGAAAGAAACCATATGGTAGTAAAAGGCGTGAAGGGGAGACGAGCGCCATGTCCAACGCTCGCAGGAAGGGTAAAAGCCAGCGCCAGCAGGTGGCTAGCATAACCATCCCTGCTATCCAACAACCCCAGCCACAGCAACAGCCGCAGCAGCAGCAGCCAAACTAGCAAGGGTACAGAAAGTATCAGAACAGGGCACCTCTATCAAGTCGTCACCTTGAGACACCGCCCATGTCTTATGCTCAGCTGTTACAAACTCTGCTTCAGTTACAACTAGTCCAGAAGAGAACCCTGGCTCCCTTGACAGGGGCACCTCTGCAGGGTTATGACGCGAATGCAACATGTGATTTTCACTCAGGGGCACCTGGCCACAGGATAGAAAACTGCAAAGCCTTCAAGCACAAGGTGCAAGATATGGTGGATGCTAAGATCATCAATTTCTCAGATAATGTGCCGAATGTCACAAAGAACACTATGTCGAACCATAGGGGAGGTGGGGTGAATGCCATTATTGAAGAAGAGGGTTTAGATGTGTTGACTGATGTCAAGGATCTAAAGACACCGCTTAGCTTCGTTAAAGCCAAGATGATGAAGAGAGGCTTCTTTCCGGGCTGTGGAGAACTGTGTATGGGTTGTGCGACTCGTCCTGATGGATGTGAACAGTTGACAGAAGGGATTCAGAGTCTGATGACCGAAGGAATCTTGCAGTTTAGCTGAAGGGCCGAATGTGGATCCGGAGAGGTAATGCTGAATCAAGATGATGAGGTTGCCACCATCACCATCCCTCGCCAGACGATAACCATTTCTGCACCCAGGTCGCCTACAATTACCATCACGAAGGCTGGGTCGATACCTTTTGAAAGCACTAATGATGTCCCATGGCATTATGGGGCAGACGTTTACTGTAACGGACAGAAATTGGAACTGGAACCCTCTGGGCAGTCTGTGGGTAACCTAGTGGGAATTGGCGGAATCACGCGCAGCGGAAGAGTATTTGCTCCACCTGAGATTGTGGCGGACAAAGCAGATAAAGCTGATGAAACTGATAAAGGAAAGAGTAAGGTCACTGAGGAAACCCCTCGCGGGGTAGAGAAGGACTTACTTGTTAAGGACGCTGAAGAGTTCATGAGGTTGATCAAGAAGAGTGACTACAAGATCGTGGATCACCTCCATCAAACACCCTCAAAAATTTCCATCCTGAATTTGTTGTTGTGTTCGGAGTCACATCGCAACTCGCTGTTAAAGGTTTTGAATGCCACGTATGTACCGCAAGGAATCTCGGTCAACCAGTTGGAGGGGGTAGTAGCCCACGTGAATGCTGGAAACGGGTTAGGGTTCACTGACCTGGAGCTAACGCCGAAGGGAAGAAACCACAACAGTGCCCTGCACATCTCGATAGAGTGTAGGGGAACGATTATGTCTCATGTGTTGGTGGACACAGGGTCGTCTCTCAATGTTCTTCCGAAGAAAGCATTGATGAAGTTAGACACTCGAGGATTGATCTGCACACCCAGTGATCTGGTTGTGAAGGCTTTCGATGGAACCAAGCGTCATGTCTTTGGAGAGGTAACGTTGCCAATCCAAGTTGGGCCGGAAACTTTCGACGCAGTCTTCTACATTATGGACATCATGCCAGCCTACAGCTGTCTCTTAGGCCGGCCATGGATCCACTCTGCTGGCACCGTGACCTCCACGTTGCACCAGAAACTCAAGTACGTTGTCGGAGGAAGCATCGTGACTGTATGTGGCGAGGAAGACATAATGGTGAGCCATTTGTCGTCCTTCAAATATGTTGAGATGGATGGGGAAATCCACAAAACCCTATGTCAGGAATTCGAAGCTGTTAAGGTCAAGGACGTGGCTCCAGTAATGACCGAGAAACCAGAGATGACTCTCTCTTCCTTCAAGGAAGCCCAGGCCGTTGTTCAAGCTGGATCCACCCTAGGCTGGGGGCAGATTCTGGAAATACCTAACAAATAGGACAAGTTTGGGTTAGGATACTCTCCTGCGGCTGAAGCCTCCTCTTCCCACAGGGCGTCGCGAGGTAAAGGGCCGATCCAGTTTACCAGTGGCGGGGTGATATTCGAAAGTGTCAACGCAATGTCTGAAGACGGCGAAGACAGCGATTGTGACCTAGACTCTTGGATCCGGCCAAGCAAACCAGGCCAGAGCCTCACCAACTGGTCCATCAGGGATACCATCCAAGTGACAGGCAAAGAGTAATGATTTACTTTCTTCAATCATTGTACAACCCTATGTCCTACCCGGGGCACAGTGGTCTTATTGTCAGGGCCTTGTTTGATTATGTACATGCATTTTACCAATAAATCAAAAGGCGTTTTTCTTCGCATTCAAATGTTGTGATCTCTGTTATTCCTGTTTTATATTTGTTTTGAAAAACAATAAAATGGCAATAGGGTTTGTGCTAACCTGCATATCCTTGTCTTAAGCTTAACCGTTATTATTGCAGGATCCACATAGCAGATGACATCGACTCTGGACCTTCTACGACTCACTTTGACTTCGATTTCCCGATTTATCAAGACGAAGAAGAGATTGATGAAGACAAAGACATTCCCGAAGAGTTGGCCCGCTTGTTGAAACAAGAAGAGAAGGTTATCCTGCCTAACAAAGAAGAGATTGAGATTGTGAATCTGGGTTCTGAAGAACTAGTCAGGAACGTCAGGATAGGGGCTGCATTGCAGAGTGATGTTAAGTAGAGATTGGTCGAGATGCTGAGAGAGTATAGTGACATCTTTGCTTGGTCATACGAAGATATGCCTGGACTTGACACTGACATCGTGGTCCAACACTTGCCGCTGCGAGAAGATTGTCCTCCCGTTAAGCAGAAGCTTAGGAGGACACGACCAGATATGGCCGTTAAGATCAAAGAAGAAGTGCAAAAGCAGCTTGATGCTGGCTTAGCGGTCACCACTTACCCAGCGTGGGTCGCCAACATAGTGCCTGTACCAAAGAAGGACGGTAAGGTGCGAATTTGCGTCGATTATCGGGATTTGAATAGGGCGAGCCCTAAAGATGATTTCCCGCTCCCTCATATTGATGTGTTGGTCGACAATACAGCTCAGTTCTCCGTATTTTCATTCATGGATGGCTTCTCCGGCTACAATCAGATTAAGATGGCGCCGGAGGACATGGAGAAAACTACGTTTATTACACCTTGGGGAACATTTTGCTACAAGGTAATGCCCTTCGTTCTGAAGAACGCAGGGGCCACTTACCAACGAGTAATGGTTACTTTGTTTCATGACATGATTCATCATGAGATTGAAGTCTATGTTGATGACATGATTGCGAAGTCCCAAATGGAGGAGGGACACCTGGTCAATTTGCTGAAGCTTTTTGAGAGGCTTAGGAAGTTCAGGTTGAGGCTGAATCCTAACAAGTGTACTTTCGGGGTATGGTCTGGAAAACTACTGGGGTTTATCGTGAGTGAAAGAGGCATCGAGGTTGATCCTGCGAAGATAAAAGCAATACAAGAAATGCCAACACCAAAGACTGAAAAAGAAGTTCGTGGTTTCCTGGGCAGAATAAATTACATTACAAGGTTTATTTCTCAGCTCACGGCCACGTGTGAACCGATGTTCAAACTACTGAAGAAAGATCAGGCGATTATCTGGAACGAGGATTGCCATAAGGCATTTGATAAGATAAAACAGTATCTACAGGAACCTCGGATCTTGATACCCCCAGTGGACGAAAGACCTTTAATCATGTACTTGACAGTTCTTAAGAATAGTATGGGGTGTGTTCTTGGTCAGCACGACGAGACGGGCAGAAAGGAGCATGTCATTTACTACTTGAGTAAAAAGTTCACAGACTGTGAATCTCGTTACTCGATGCTGGAGAAGACATGTTGTGCACTAGCCTGGGCTGCCAAACGTTTACGACAGTACATGCTCAATCACACCACCATGCTAATTTCGAAGATGGATCCAATCAAGTACGTCTTCGAGAAGCAAGCGCTTTCGGGCAGGATTTCCAGATGGAAAATGGTGTTGACGAAATATGACATTCAATACGTTTCCCAGAAGGCCATCAAAGGCAGCGTATTGTCTGAATACCTTGCCGAACAGTCGATCGAAGATTATCAGCCGATGAAATTTGAATTCCCTGATAAGGATATCATGTTTCTCAAAGCGAAGGATTGCGATGAACCGTTGCCCGACGAGGGTCCAGATAGGAAATCCCAATGGAAATTGATATTCGACGGGGCGGTTAACTCTTATGGAAGTGGCGTTGGGGCGATCATCACGACTCCCCATGGATCCCACATCCCGTTTACTGCTAGACTGACGTTTCCGATCACCAATAACGAAGCGGAGTACGAAGCTTGCATCATGGGTCTAGAAGAAGCAATTGATTTGAGAATCAAGAGCCTAGATGTATATGGTGACTCGGCACTTGTGATCAACCAGATTAAAGGAGAGTGGGAGACTCGTCAATTGAATTTGGTGCCGTACATGAATTACGCCAAAAGGCTGCTTCCGTTCTTTGATCGAGTGGAACTCCATCATGTGCCCAGAGCTGAAAATCAGATGGCTGATGCCTTAGCCACGCTGGCTTCGATGTATAAAGTCAATTTTTGGAATGAAGCTCCAAGGATTGTCCTTTCTCGTCTTGACAGATCTGCATTCGTCTTTGCGATCGAGGAAGCCTCCGACGGTAAGCCATGGTTCCATGACATCCAGACCTTCCTTATGACTAAGGAATATCCTGCGGGAGCGTCAACCCAGGATAAGAAGACTCTGAGGAGGTTGTCTGGAAACTTTTATCTCAATCCTGATGGAGTTTTGTATAAAAGAAACCACGATCTCGTGCTACTCAGATGTGTAGATGAGAAAGAAGCGAGTATGCTCATGGAGGAATTCCATGAAGGCACATTTGGTACGCACGTCGGCGGGCATACAATGACGAGAAAAATCCTGAGAGCAGGATACTACTGGTTGACGATGGAATCAGATTGCTTTAAATTCGCGAAGAGATGTCATAAATGCCAGATTTATGCTGATAAGATCCATGTGCCGCCGTGCCCATTAAATGTCATGTCCTCCCCGTGGCCGTTCTCCATGTGGGGCATCGACATGATAGGCAAGATCAAGCCCACTGCATCTAACGGTCACCGCTTCATTTTAGTAGCCATCGACTACTTCACCAAGTGGGTGGAGGCAGCCTCATATGCTAACGTAACCAAGCAGGTGGTGGCTAAATTCATAAAGAGGGACATCATATGTTGTTACGGAATTCCCGAGCGGATCATTACTGATAATGGTTCGAATCTGAATAACAAGATGATGAAGGAGTTGTGCCAGAGTTTCAAGATTGAACATCACAACTCATCTCCTTACTGGCCGAAGATGAATGGCGCCGTTGAAGCGGCTAATAAGAACATCAAGAAGATTGTACAGAAGATGGTTGTGACCTACAAGGATTGGCACGAGATGTTGCCATTCGCACTGCACGGTTATCGTACAATGGTACGTACATTAACCGGGGCAACTTCTTTCTCACTGGTGTACGATATGGAAGTTGTCCTACCGTTAGAGGTTGAGATCCCTTCTTTACGAGTTTTGGTTGACGTGAAACTCGATGAGGCATAATGGATTAAGAACCGACTAAACCAACTCAGCCTGATGGACGAGAAGAGATTAGCATCGATTGCATATGGTCGTCTGTACCAGAGCCGAATGAAGAAAGCTTATGACAAGAAGGTGCGTCCTAGAAGCTTTCAGACGGGTGATCTTGTCCTGAAGAAGATTCTTCCTCCACACTTCGATCACCGGGGCAAGTGGACTCCCAATTACGAAGGTTCGTATATCGTCAGCAAGGTCTTCTCGGGAGGAGCCTTGTTCCTCGATGGATGGCGAAGATTTTGCATCCCCGGTGAACGCGGACGCAATTAAAAAATACTTTGCATAAAAATGACCCGCTGGAAAGAAAAAAGAATATCCAGGTAAAAATGGGGCATCCCGGCGAACCATAAAAAAGGAAAAAGGTTCGGGCAAAAATTAGGGATAAATGGAAAAATGTACACCCGCAAAGTCGAAAACCTGGAAGGGCGACTTTGGCAAAAAAGGGTATCCCGGTGAATCGAAAACCCGAAAGGGCGATTCAGGCAAAAGTTAGGGATTTAAAAAAGCAAATGGTTGCGTTCCGCATGTGGACTTTCATTGTTTAGTGGTTTGGAAGACCTGAGGGCCGTTTATCTGAATCAATCTCTTCTGAAGCTGAAGCATCGGAGAAGTATCAAAGTCGAGTGGGTCATAGAGGGATCAACTCATGGTGTTCGTCTACGCCGCATTGCCGACATTTGTGTATATACTGATGTATATTTATATTTTATATTTGTGCAGCTTCCTCATTCCAGGAGCTTGCATCTGTTGTAAAACATTTTTACCCATTCAGGGGTTCGTCATCAATAAAATATATACTATTCAGCAATTCTGTTTGTTTGTTTAGCATCTATCTGTTTTATTTGCGACAAAGAACGCCGATGTTTTTGATAAAATGCGCATACATAAACCTACTGGCCTAGGCCACTGATTGTTGAAACAATGAATTACTTGAACATTGTCACAAGATGATAACCTTGATAGGTCCCTTTGAGAAGGGTATCTTGTCTGTTTGTTTGTGTTGTTGCAGGTATAGCATATTCCAGGCAGTACGTTGTATGCGTCCCTCAAGCAGGATGATTCCTTCTACCCCGGCAAGTTCAGCAGCATCTCCCCGCAGAGGCTGAACATAAGACCAAGAGCATTGATATGTATCCCCCAAACAGAGAAGATTCTCTCCCCAATCAGATGTATCCTGAAGGATCATCATCTCCCCAGCTGATTCATACGCCGAAGCATACGCTTGTTCCCCAACACTAGGTCAAAGTGCAGTTTCTCGTAGAAGACTATTTGCAAGTGTACAGCTTCCGATAGTTCAGACTGAAGTCTCCAGGAGATTTGGAATTCCCCACAGAGTTGTATTCTCCCCGCAAGCAGAATGATTTCTTCTTCCCCAGCCAAGTTTGCAGCTCCCCAAGAGAGCCGAGTCCTTGGAAGCGTTCGGGCCATGATTGGTTTACCCCAGTAGAGTGTTGAATAGATGATGCTGTATTTCTCCACCAGAGTCGTTATCTCCAGGAAAGCTTTGCTGCGAATGTTGTGCAGTTTATTTCTGCGATTGATATCGTTTCCTCGACAATTTGTGGTCTGAATACCTGGTTGAGCGGGTTCAGGTCCTTGTAAAACTATGTTCCCCTGCAGCAGTCGACTGAAGTTCGTTCCCCAGGCGGAGGCCAATTGAGATTGGTGTGACTTCTTCTCCTCGGCAGGATGATTCCTTCCTCCACCAGAGTGGTTCTTTCTCCTTGACAGGAGGCTTTTCCCTTCAGCATTTATTTTGCTGATGGGGTCGTAGAATTTTGCATGATTGCATAGCATTTACCCTAAACGCGTAGCAATTCCACCGTGTGGAGCATTGCGCCATAGTCAAACATATGCATATGAAACATGAGCTAGGTCGTCACCGTTCTTGTTTTGCAGGTGTTCCTCCGCAGAATGGTTTGCTCAAGATGATTCTTGAATTCCCCAGCGAAGTTGTTTGCTCAAGATGATTCTTGAATTCCCCAGTGAAGTCGCCATAGTTTGTTGCTCAAGATGATTCTTGAAGTCTCTGGCGGAGCTATTTGTCCAAGATGATTCTTGAAGTCCTCAGCAGAGTTGATTTACACAGAATGATTTCCGAATCCCCGAAGCAGAGTTACTTGATAGTTCTCCAGAATCCCCAGCGGATATGTGTCATCCCCAACAGGTTTTTCAATAGGGAAGTTGAAATTTCCTTGAAGACTTGATGATTGAAGTCCGGCAGCGGTGCCAAAACCCCAGACTTACCAATGAAGTCTAATTGCGATGTCAAAGCAATTCTCCTAGCTGATGCAGAGTGCCTGATGGCAGAAGATTAGATATCCCTATTGGTTCATGATTGACTGAGGAGTCTGTTCCCGACCTACTGACGAAGTCCGGCTGACGCCCGAAAATTTCTTTGAATGCCCGACGGCATAATTAACTTGATTGTTAAAGTTCCTAATTACCTGATGAGTCTCGAGGAATCCTTCTGCTATGACGCAGAATGCCTGACGGCATAATCAACCGTCCATTACCAGTTACCGTGTAACCAGTGACCCCTTGATGACTTGAGGACGAAGATCTACGGCAAAATCAGATGATCATCCTGACGGAGATTTGAGCTTTGACCTTTCACCAATTACCGTGTGACCAATTCCCCAGCAGAGTTGCCGTGCAACTGGCATGCTCAGTTTTGAAGGTGTTCCTACCAATCCAAGTATTGTTTACCTGTGCAGTTGGCAGATCGCCAGTTACCGTGTAACCGGTGATCCCTCGATGATTTGAGGATGCAATGATATCAGATAAATCCTAGAATCATCCTGACGGAGGTTCAGATCAGTATTTCTCCAGCTAGTTGTCGTGCAACCATTATTTCAGTTTCCGAAGATTTGTCCCATCAGAGTACTGTGTACTTGTGCAGTTGGCACATTTCCGGGTTTGTTGGTATTCAACCGTCTTTTACCTTAATTTTTTGAGAGCCGTTCGCTTCTCACCCAGTCAGGTCCAAGCCGTTTGAATAAGGGCAGCTGTTGCACCCCAAAATTTGCCCAACTTTTCTTTACCTAGCTTGTGTTTCATTTCATTCACATTAGCATTATCATTTGCACTTCATTGACATGTATGCAGGAGATCAAGAGGTATGACTACCAATCAAGGGCTACACAAGACTTTGAAGCTAGCTGGGAGGCTTATTCAGGTGTTCAAGGGTTGATATCCTTGTTAGAGAAGTTAAAAGATCCTCAGAAAGAGTGGTTGAAACCAAGAAGGTGTGTCTCCTAACTTGAGAGTTGTGGAAAGCCATCAGATGATTCTGAAGCCATGAAGTTAGACTTGAGGTCTTGAGAGAGCTCATGAGAAGTGTTGAATATCACTTTGAGGCCTAGACAGGTCATTGTGCAAGATTAAGAAGGCTCAGCCATGAGTGGTGCAGTTAGGGTTTGACTGGGTCAACCCTAAGTCAACTTAGGATTTGGAGAAGGTTGAGACCTAATCCAAGAGCCATGTGATCATATACTGATGCATTAATATGTTCTAAGGATGATTCCAAGGTTAACTCATCATGATTGAAGAGTTTGAGAAGTTTTAAGCTAGGGTTTCTAAGACTTGATAGTGTAAAATCCCCTAGTTTGGCCCCTATCTTCAAGACAGTTTAGCTCAAGATGTGATTGTCATCTAATCTTTCCCCTAACATGATATTTGTAGAGCATGGTCTTATCTTTAATTTGAGTGCTATAAGTCCTTGATAGGATTTGTAGAACTCAAGTTATCGCTCTGACAAGTTACAGGCCATCTGAGGTATGTGAATTTGGGGCTTGAAAGTTACCCAACTTGCATGAAAATTTTGCCCAAGAAGGATGATTCCTTTGAACTTTTGGTCAACATGAATGTTGTTCCTTATTCTCATAGCTTTCCATAGAATACTAGAAGTCCTTTATAGGATTTGTAGAACTCAAGTTATGGCTTTGACAAGTCAAGGGTATTTTTGGGAAGTTGTGATTATAGGTCATTTATGATCATAGGTCATTTTCACCAACTTAGAGACCTCAAATGACATTTTGTTCAACTTGAAAGTTGCTCAAAATGGGGTTTTAACCTTGTCCATGCATCAAGGAGGCATTGAAATGGCTCAAGGAGAGACTTGGTTCAAGGAATTTTGAAAAAAGAAGAATTAAAGGCATTTAATTTACCAAAAATTTAAATAATTCATTTTGTGTCCAAACAAGGCAAAATTATAGGTCATTTTGAATGAAAAAGTCATTTTAGGAACTTTGGCAATGTTGGAATTTTGGTTTGAGTCCATTTTCATACCATTTCATGTTGTTTCTTCATGATGAAGCAACATATCACACTTACACCATTGGCTTGCAAACAAGGAAATTAACATAACAAACTAATTCAATATCTCATGAGATGATGATTGCAAGCATTTTCATGTCCAAAGAGAGCAAGTACACGACTGTTGCAACATGGTATTTTTAAGGAGAAAGTGAAATTGAAAATCTCATATGGAAGGTTACAGAAAGTTCTAGACATTTCCATTGAGTTCTATATAAACATTAGAGTGTGTTCAGCCATTTTTTTGGTGAAGATTGAGCCTTGAAGCAGAGAGTGAGGTTGAAGTTTCACAGCTGCAAGTTAGAATCGATTTCTGAGTTCAAGGCCAAATCAAGGGAAAGTGAAGGTTGCATTAGCTTCAGAAGGTGATTTAGAGTGAATCTGCATCATCTTGAAGGTTGAATCGAGCAAGAAGTGCATTTGTTACAAGCTCAAATACAGGTTTTAACTTCTTGAAATTTCTCTCTAATTATGTGTTTTCAGTGAACTAGAAGCATGTGGTTAGGTTCCCCTATTGATATAGATGGATTTTGGATGATCAATTTTAACTTTAGAGACAATTTAGGTTGGATTTCATTTTCGGTTGAGATTGATATCTCAAGATCCAGGCGTTTTTAGAATGAATAAGTGTCATAGTTGAATTGCTGATAAAATTCTGGTCAAGATTCATTTAAGAATCGTGGCGAATGGTTGGCTATAGATGAAGTTAGGGTTGTGCAGAGGTGGCCGGAAAAGCCACCGGCGACGACCTGGTTCGCGCGCAGGTTTGCAGGTTTGAATTGAGGAAGACGTAATCGTGTTCATTCGTGCATGAGGAAGACTCAACTCAGTCCATCCATCCAAGTGTCCTTGTTGAGCCACGTAACACTTTCCCAAAACTCACTATTTTGCTTATTGACTTTGTTTCTTCTCTATGTGAACCGAGCGTGCCTTGGTTCGAATCCTGGCGTGTACCACTTTTGATTTTTCATTTTGTGAATTGAGTTGAACTGAAGGAAGGCGTAGGCGTGTGGGCTTTGGGTCTCTTGCTATCACCACCCCATCTCCAGGCCCAATATGGATTATCAACATGATTCCCTTGCCTAATACACCCCCTCCCCTGATTATTTGTTTGAACTGAGTTGATACTCAGATGGGCCTCACGCCCTCATTGCTAATGACACCTCCCTTATGGACCAATTTGTGAAATGAACTGCAATGAATTGCTATTTGATACGCCTGTTTTATTATTTTCTTCTGATTTCTTTTATTTTGTGCATTTCATATAGTTTTGAAAATAATTCATAAAAAATAGAATAATAACTCAAATAATTCCAAATTTTTTCCCCTGACTCATGATTGAGTCTAGAATTTTAGGAAATTAAAAAATTAGGAATTCATGCATTTGTGATTTTAATTGCATTTTTTGTATTTTAATTGATGTTAATTTCATTATGGTTGATACCTTATCTTGTGGAATTTTGTGTGATCATTTGATGATGATTCTTGAGCTGATTTTTTGTGTGTAGCTAGTTTATACATGTATGACCCCCCTAGATTTTTCTCACATTTTTGTGATGAAATTAGGTGTTGGTTTTGAGTTGAAACTTTGGGTGCTCTAGTTTTAGGGTTTAAGCTTAGTATCTTATGATTTAGGATTTGTTTCTAGGGCTTATTTGATGATTTAACCTCTGTATTTTGTATGGTAGAGTCATGATAGACTTAGGTTCCCATAGTTATTTTTGTAGGATTTTACAATTGGTTGTAGTATTTTAGTTAGGATTAACTTTAGTACTAGGTTTTAGGTGATCCTAACTTGCTAATTCAACTAGAATGACTTCTTTAGTTCCCTTAGATTAGGGTTTTGCCTCTCTTGCTCTTAGATGATGATGAAGACATGTGTGGGCTGCTGTGGAATGCATGATGGAGCTTGGACTTGAAGTTTGCTCTTCCTTTGGTGTAGTTTGTTTAGGGTTAAGGATTAGGGTTTTTAAGGGAGATCCTTTAGAATAGATTTTCTTCCTTCATGAAACATGGAAGGTGTTGATCACTTCCATTCCTCCCTATGATGTAAGGTCCCATTGTGAAGGCCTCATCCCTCCTTTGGTAGGATGGTTGGCTCCTCACAAAGTGGTAGAACCTTTGAGGGTTCCTTTCCTTGATGGTGGAGTGCTTAGAGGTGACCTTTGGTCTTCACTTTGCTTTCCACTATCCAAACCTTGCTCTTGTTAGATGAATCTTTCTCCCTTGCTAGAGGATGGAGTTCCTTGTTAGAAGATTGAAGATGCTATAAGTTGCTACTTCTCTGCATTTGAAGACTACCATTGGAGCTGAGGCTTGAAGACCAAGAAGAACAAGTTGACACTTGTGAAGAGAATCCAGTTGAGATCAAATTAAGAGCTGAAGCTTGAAGTTGAAGAACAAGTTGATACTTGTGATTGATGTCTTGAAAGCTTGGAGAAGTAAGTTGACACTTGCTATTGAAGATGATAGCCTTGAAGAAGAGTTACAGACTGAGGACTGAACTGCTGGTAGAGGAGAGCTTTGCTGTGGAAGCTGTTGATCTGCTTTCTTTCCTGTCTGTTTGCTTTCTGTGCAACTGTAGTGTTGTGACTTGTTTGATTTGCTTGATGCATTAGAATAAGTTCATACTTAGATTGTGTTGATCTAGGAGCATGATTGCACTAGAGGTTGAGTTTCTCCCTCTGCTTGTATTTTTACTGTATGGCTTTGCTTGCTGGTATTCGGTGGAGCCCTGCTCCCTTGCCTATGTGGGTTGTGATTTGCTTGATGGCATTTTATTTCTTCTGTATGATTGCAGTTATTCATATCTGGCTTGAGGTTGAGATAAGTTTGTGGAGGCTGATGCCCCACACACATTTCCTCCCTCACATGCATTGCATGCATTTTACAGTCATTTACTGTTTACTGTTTAAGCTGATGCTTTATCTGTTTCTGTTTATCGTTGACATGATCCCCTAGGAATCTCACTTCCTTTGATAAGGAAGTGATGATTAGAACTTTAGGTTGAAACCTATGCATGATAACTTCTAGGAGTTCCCTGTTTCAAGCCTTCACCATAGGATGAATCCTTGGCATGACAACATTAGGACTTGATAGTCTCCCTTTAGTTGAGTTTGTTCTCTCTTCTCATCTCAAAACAAATCAAAATACAGTAATAAAGGTTAACTGACGTCGTACGTTACGAGCCTTAAGATATCTGAGAAAGGATTGTTGGAGAGTTTCTTTTCAACAGTCTGGATGTTTAGTATGGTACCTTTTGGGTGACATGCGACACATTCACTCTCAGATCATAGTCTCTAGTGCGATATTGGTGCAAACATCCATAAAAAACAGTTCTTCTGTAAAAGACAGAAAACAATCTTCAAACCTTTTTGCCCCGTGGGCCCATAAATCAAAGGAAAACTTTTCTGAAGAAAAGAGTGTCGTTAACTCCCAGTTCTACCGCAAACGGTAACGCTTAAGCCTCCAAAGGTCGAGCTGCATACACCAAACTGCTGGAACTGTTTGTTAACCTTACTCGAAAAACAGACGAATTTGAATCTTCGTTATCCGTATTATCCCAAACTACGTAAGCTCTGATCTCTCATACCTATTGAGAGTACGTAGGCACAATACTGATGTATTGGCGAGCCACCTTCCTCGTAACCCGTAGTTATCCGAACTACGTTGACTCTGATTTCTCATTCTCTGATGAGAATACGTAGGCATAAAGTGCGACGCTTTGCCGAGTCATTTTATTTTCTTTTCAGACCAGCCTTGATAGGTAGATAGTAAACCAACCTGTCAGATAAACACAACAAGCGTGGATCCCATAGAGTACGATGGACGTGAGGGGTGCTAATACCTTCCCCTTGCGTAACCAACTCCCGAACCCAGACATTGGTTGCGATGACCTTGTCTTATACCTTTTCGTCAGGTTTTTCCGATCGTTTCCTTTCTCGCTCTGAGGGATAAATAACGAAAGGTGGTGACTCTTCTGTTTTGCCGGCACCTTATTTTCGCGGTAGCGACAAGAGCGCACGTGTGTATGTGTGTGCGCACGCGTGTGTGTGTGTGAGCGTGTGAACACGCGCGCGCATGTTTGTTTGCGTGTGCGTATTTGCACGCCTGTGCGTTTGCTAACGTGGGTGCGTGTGTGTGTGTGTCTGTGTGAATGTGTGCGTGCGTACGTGTTTGTGTATGTGCGCACACGTGTGTGTATGTGTGCGCACGCGTGTGTTCTTGTGTGTGTTTGTGTGGGCGTGTGTGTGTGTGTGTGTGAGAGAGAGAGTATGCGCACGCGCGTGTGTGTGCACGTCTGTGTGTATGTGCGTGTGTGTATGTGCACGTGCGTGTGTGTGTGTGCGTGTGTGTGCGTGTGTATGTGTGTGTGTGTGTGCGCACGCGCACGCGCGCGCGTGTGTGTTTGTGTGTGTGTGTATGCGCGTGTGCGTGTGTGTTTGCGTGTGTGTGTGCGCGTGCGTATGTATGTGTGAATGTGTGTGTGCGTGCTTGCGTATGTATATGCGTGCACGCACGCACGTGTGTGTGTGTGTGTGTGTATGCACGCACATGTGTATTTGTGTGTGTGTGCGCACGCGAGTGTTTGTATGTGTTAGCACACACGCGTGTGTGTTTTTTATGTGTGTATGCACGCACGTGTGTGTGTGTGAGCGTGCACGTGTGTTTGTGTGTGCGCAGGCGGGCGCGCGCGTGTTTTTCCATGTGCGAATTTGCACACGCGTGTGTTTGCTAACGCGGGTGCGTGTGTGTGTGCGTATGCACGTGTGTGCGCGTGTGTGTGTGTGCGCACGTACATGTGTGTGTGAGAGAGAGAGAGAATGTGTGTGTTGCGCGTGTCTGCCTATGTGTGTGTGCGGATGCATGTGTATGTGTGTGTGTGCGTGTGTGTGTGTGTGTGGGTGTCTGCACGCGCGTGCATGTGTGTGTGAGAGAGAGAGAGAGTGTGCGCACGAGCGTGTTTGTGTACGCGTGTGTGCGTGTGTGTGTGTGTGTGTGCACACGTGTTTGTGTGTATGTGTGCACGTGTGTGTGTGTGTGTGTGTGATATAAAAATATGCGCACACATGTGTGTGTGCGTGCGTGCGTGTGTGTGTGTGTGTGTGCGTGTGTGTATGTGCACGCGCTTGTGTGTGTGCGTGTTTGTGTGTGCGCGCGTGTATGTGTGTGTGAATGCACACGCGCGCGTTTGTGTTTGTTTCAGAGAGTGCGCACACGTGTGTGTGTGTGTGTGTGCGCGTGTGTGTGTGTGTCTGTGTGAATAAGTATGTGTGTGTGTGTGTGTGCGTGCGTGCGTGCGTGTGTGTGTGTGCGTATAAGTATGCACGCGCACGTGTGTGTGTGTGTGTGTGTGTGTGTGTGAGTGAATGCGCGCGCACGTGTGTTCTTGTATGTGTTTGTGTGTCTGTGTGTATGTGTGTGTGTGTGCGTACGTGTGTGTGTGTGTGTGCACGGATGTGTGTGTGTGTGTGTGAGAGAGAGAGAGAGAGTGTGTGTGTGTGTGTGAGAGAGAGAGGGAGAGAGAGAGTGTGTGTGTGCGCACGCGTATGTGTGTGTGTGTATATGTGTGTGTGTATATGTGTGTGTGTGTGAACGCACAAGTAAGCGCCCGCACGCGCGCCTGTACGTGTGTGTGTGCGTGTGCGAGAAAGTATGCGCAAGCGCGCGCGAGTGTGTGTTTGTGTGTGCGTGTGCGTGTGTGTGTGTGTGCACGTGCGTTTGTGAGAGCATGTTGTGTGTGTGTACGCGTATGTGTGTGTGTGTGTCGGTGCACGTGTGTGGGTATGCATGCACGTGTGTGTGTGTGTGAGTGTCTGAGCGCGCACGTGTGTTTGTGTGTGCGCACGCGCGTGTGTGTGTGTGTGTAAGCACGGGTGCGTGTGTGTGTGTGTGTATGCGTATGCACGTGTATGTGTGTGTGT
>OZ012739.1:452657492-452679992 GCA_963859935.3 Lathyrus sativus | reverse complement strand
GCACGCGCGTGTGTTTGCTAACGCGTGTGTGTGTGTGTGTGTGTGTGTGTACGTACACACGTGTGTGTGTGTGTGTGTGCTCGCATGCACGTGTGTGAGTGTGTGAGAGAGAGAGAGAGAGAGAAAGTGTGTGTATGTGTATGTTGCGCGTGTGTGCGTGTGTGTGTGTTCGGACGTGCGTGTATGTGTGTGTGTGTCTGTGCGCACACGTGTGTGTGTGTGTGCGCACGCGCGTGCGTGTGTATGTGTTTATGAGAGAGAGAGAGAGAGAGAGAGAGTGTGTGTGTGTGCGCACGAAAGTGTGTGTGTGTGTGTGTGCGCGTGTGTGTACGTGTTTGTGTGTGTGCCCACGCGTTTTTGTGTATGTGCGCACGTGTGTGTGTGAGAGAAAGAGTATGCGCACGCGTGTGTCTGTGCGTGCGTGCGTGTGTGTGTGCATGTGTGTATGTGCATGCGCTTGTGTGTGTTTGTGTGTGTGTCTGTGTGTGTGTGTGTGCAATTGTGCACGTGCGCGCATTTTTTGTGTTTGAGAGTGTGCGCACGTGTGTGTGTGTGTGTGCGCGTGTATATGTTTCTGCGCGAATGTGTATGTGCGCGTGTGTGCGTGCGTGTGTGTGTGCGTATGCGCGCACACGCGTGTGTGTGTTTGCGCATGCGTGTGTTCTTGTGTGAGTTTGTGTGCGTGTGTGTGTGCGTGTGAGTTTGCCCGTGCGTGCGTGTGTGTGTGTGTGTGTGTGTGAGTGCACAAGTGAGCGTCCGCTTGTGGGTGTGGGTGTGTGTGAGAAAGTATGCGCAAGCGCGCGCACGTGTGTGTGTTTTTGTGTGTGTGTGCATGTGTGTGTGTGCACGTGCGTTTGTGAGAGCGTGTTGTGTGTGTGCGTGCATGTGTGTGTGTGTGCGAGAGAGAGTGTGGGCACGTGTGTGTATGTGTGTGCACGCGTGTGTGTGTGTGTTCGTGATTGTGTATATGTGAGCGTGTGTGTGTACACGAGCGTGCGTGTGTTGCTTGTGTGTGCATGTGTGTGTGTGCGCACGCGTGTGTGTTTTTGTATGCGTACGCGTGTGTGTGTGTGTGTGTGTGTGTCTGTGCGCACATGTGTGTGTGTGTGGGCACGTATGTACGCGCGTGAGTGTGTTTGTGTGCATGCGCGTGTGTGTCTCTGTATGTGTGTGAGAGAGAGAGAGAGTGTGCAAGAGCGTCTGAGTGTGTGTGCACACGCGTTTGTGTGTGTGTGAGAGAGAGAGAGAGAGAAATAGAGAGTTTGCGCACGCGTGTGTGTGTGTGTGCATGCGTGTGTGTATGTGCGTGTGCGTATATGCACGCACGTATGTGTGTCTGTGCCTGTGTGTACCTGTGTATGTATGTGTGTGTGCGCGCGCACGCACGCGTGTGTTTGTGTGTTTGAGAGGGTGCGCACGCGCGTTTGTGCTTGCTGTTGCACCCTAAAATTTGCTCAACCTTATTCCTTGGATTTAGGTTTTATTATCATTAGCATTTGCATATAGAGTCATGCACATAGACTAACCATCTGCATAGCATGAGCATAGCAAGTCATCCAACAGGGGACCAATCATTATTGTCATCTCTAGAGGCCTAGCAAGAGGTTATTATTCCAATTCTATCTCATTCAAGTCATCAAGAAAGAATTTGAAAGCAAAGAGTTCAGCAGATCAAGCCTTGAGTCCATCTCCTAGCTGAGGGCATCTGAGGATTAACAAGAGGGTTATGAGCTGTGAAATGAAAGCATGGAGAGCATCTAGACATCTTGGGAGACTTATAAAGTCATTTGGAGAAGAAAACAAGTCATTGATGAAGGCACAAGAGCTACAGTTGAAGACAGTCAACTAGGGTTTCATCTGGGTCAACCCTAGGTCAACCCTAGGTCAATTGACTGACTTAAGGGGGCATTCAAGTCTATTGGAGAGATGTGGGGATCAATATTGAACATATGAAGAATGATATGGAGATATGAC
Organism: Lathyrus sativus; assembly: GCA_963859935.3. Lineage (NCBI taxonomy): Eukaryota > Viridiplantae > Streptophyta > Magnoliopsida > Fabales > Fabaceae > Lathyrus > Lathyrus sativus. The sequence goes on along the minus strand of OZ012739.1, from coordinate 452,678,018 downwards.
AAGGAGAATTCAAGAGAAATCAAGGAGAAGAGGAGTTACTAAATTAGGGTTTCTCTGCAAAATCCCCTAGTTTAGGTCAAACTTCCAAGCAAAATAAGTCAAAATGCTAGCTTCAAATGGCTTCTTGGCCAACATGAAACTTGTAGAGGATCTCAAGACCTTTAATTTGAGTGGTGGAAGACATTAAGGAGATTTATAGAACTCAAGTTATGGTCCTTGCAAGTTACAGGTCATCTGGGGTGTCTGAATTTTTGTCTGTGAAAGTGACTTGACTTCCAAGCTAGTTTTGCCCCTCAAGGAGATTTCAAATGAATTCTTGGTCAACATAAGAGTTGTTCCTCATTGTCTTAGCTTTCTAGAATGGTATGGTATGCCTTCATATGATGTGGAGAACTCAACTTATGGTCTTGACAAGCAAAGGGTATTTTGGGCATTTGTGAATTACAGGTCATTTTAACCTATGTCCAAAACTCATACAAGGAGGCCCCAAATGGAAAAACTTACAACATCAAACTTGCTCCAAATGGGATTTTAAGTCTAGAAAGAAGGTCACAAATTATTGGAGAAGCTCATAGCATGATGTTACATAATTGGTCAAAATGTGAACTAAAAAGGCATATAAAGTGAATGATTTCAAAGTGAAAATTGGTTTGGGGGATTTATAGGTCCAAATTGCACAATCCAAATACTCATTTTAATTGGAAAACATGTTTTAGAGAGGTTGGTGTTATTACATTTCTTGTTTGGGGTCAGAATCATGGAGCTCCTTTGTAAACCACTTGCTTGAATTACAAGTTACACATCCAAATCTTACATAAGCCAATTCAGGCCAATTCACTTGTACAAACACATTTGCCTTGGTTCATATGATTGAAAGGGAGAGGTTTTGGCTGACTAAAGCAAGGATTACACGACTGTAGCTTCTCACTTCCATGGCTATGACAGAAAATTGGATCAGGCTGTTTGGGCTTTAAGGGTGGATCAAAAGCCCATGAATGAGTTCTATAAAAGGTTTAGAATGAGTGCAGATAGAAAAGGTTGGAGAATTCGAGTTGAGGAGAGAGTTGGTAACTGAATTTTCAAGGTTCATAACAGAATTCGGTTTTGGAGATCAAGGCTTGATCAAGCGCAATTGAGGTGTGGAAAAGCTTCTCATAGCTTCACTGAAGGTGTTTGAATCATCGTGGAGCTTGTTTTGTGCCTCCAAGTATCTCTGTTAGCAAGATTTTTTCAGGTATGTAACTTCCATTTTCTACACCATTTTAGGCTGAATTAGGTAGAATTCTTCTTGTGGTTAGGATCTAGTATGAACAAGGAACGTTTCTGGATAGGTTTGATAGCAATTGTTGATGTTTGATCATGGAGTGTGAATTCTGTTAAGAGTTAGTTAGGCGTGATCTTGATGATTTAGGACAAGTGTGATAGTGGAAATTGATCAGTGCAACATGTAGATTAGATCAGTACCTTTTGTTTTGAGAATTGAGTTGATCAAGAACTTGGTACATTCTGAAGATTCCATCGTCTTTTGATTTGGAGTGAGATTCAGGGAATTTTGAGGTTAGAATCATGATCTACGTGAAAAATCGAGCAAGATGATGTAGGGTTTTGTTATGTTTGATGACCTGAAAGTGGAGGCTCACCGGAGAAGACGGTGGTTTCCACCGTGAACCACCGTCTGGTAAGTTTGAGGTGGCCTGAGTTATTTGGAGAAGATGAAGCCATGATCGTTGGATTCACATTTGACCTTTGACTGGAACCAAGAACGGATGGCCACGATTGGATTTGGAAGAGAGACTGAGTTTGTGAAGCAAAACGCAGCGTATCATTTAGTTGGCTGTATTGGGCCTAAGGGAATTTGCTATCCCCACCCCCTGTTTCCTGGCCCATCCTGGATTGAACTGAGCGAAGTTCCTTTTCACACCCCTCTGGCTCAGTTACTTCATTTTATTTTTTTCTTATTTCATTTTAATTTTCATCAATTTTCATAAAATCATAATAAATTCATAAAAAATGTTTTTTAATCCATTCTTTTTACCATATTTTCCTTAAAATGTCTAGAATATTATAGGAAAATAAAATTTCATTTTTAGTTTTATTTCATATTTTTTACATATTTTCTAAATAAATGTCATAATAAATAGTTACATTTCATGCATTCTTTTTTGTGATTTTTGTTCTCTCATATGCTTTAATATTTTTTGATCATTCTTTTCATATTGTTTAGATAAGATGTTAAGCTTGTAGAAATATTTTAATTCCCATTTTTAGAGGTTAATTTTAGGTGATTAATAAATGCTTGAATATCATGAACAAAACTAGGGTTTTTAGGTAACAACTTAGGAAGTTCAATTTTCTCCCTTAGGATTTAGGATTTAAATAGATTAGTTATGGGACTATATGGGTTATGGGTAGCTATTAGATCCCTTAGAAAAAGTTAGGACTCCCCTACTGATATTATTACTGTCTGTATATCTGCTGTCTGGTGTGGTGTGCCCTCTGGGGTTTATTGATTGTTTGTTTGGGGTATTGGGTTGTCTGGGGCCCTGGGGAAGCTGAAGATTTGTGGAGATGAAGCCATTGAAGAGTCAAATGCTGAAGATCAATTGCCAGAGTTGAGGATGAGTTTCTTGCTAGCAGATGCTGAGGAGACTAGGGTTTAGGAGCTAGGCAGAGCTCTAGATTAGAATGATTATTTCTCAAACATGGATTGCCTTGTCTGCATCCATTCTTCTCTGTGATTCTGAGTCTCTCTAAGACACTCACCCCCTTCCTTTGGAAGGCTTGGTGACAGTGCCTATGAGATAGAACTCTTGAGAGAAAATGTCTCTTGTGTTAGAAGCAGTCTGTTCACCACCCTTGGTAGTCGACTGATTGCTTAACACCCAATTCACTCTTGTGACTAATCCCTCATCCTGGAGGTTTGAGCTTGAAGAAAAGCCATTGCAGATAGAAGACTGAAGATCAAAGCCCTTGTCTGAAGGCCATGAAGATGGAGATTTATGCTTGTTGAAGCCTGTAGCTGATTGGAGATTGCTTGAAGTCAGTTGTTGATTCAGAGCTGCTGATGCTGTTGTTTTATTGCTGTGTTTCATTTGAGGATGTATTGATTGGTTTTCTGAACTGTATTGTTTGCTGTTTACCCTGCTGGGTTGAAAGTGAAGTCTGTTCACTTTTGCCTATTGTTTTCTAGGTTCGAGGTTGAGTGGGACTCCCTTGCCTCGCTTGTATTGCTGCATCCATGCATTTTACTGCTTTACTGTATATATCTGATATTGTTTCTGTTTCTGCCTATCCCGTAGGATCTCTGTTTCTCTCTGTGCAAGAGAGGAGCATGATAGACACTAGGTCTTAACCCATGCATGATAACATTAGGTTAGTTTGTTTCCCTTCGCAACCGTAGGTTAGAGTTCTGTCTCTTCTCTCTCAAAACAAACAGAAAAACACATAAAGATTTCAAACACAATAAAAGACACTTCTTCCGTAAAAGAACGTGAACTCATCAAGACGTCATTTTTGTCCGCTTGGACTGTTAATCAGGAAAACCTTTTTCAGAAGGAATAAAATCAATCAAGGACAAGCTTGTGTCGTACGTGGCCCGAACTACGTTTGCTCTGATCTTTCATGCTGTGTGGAAGTACGTAGGCATAGGATGCGATATCCTAGCGAGCAACCTTCCCCTCCTTTCCCGTAGGTAAGCGAACTACGTTGACTCTGATTTCTCGTTCCAGGCGGGAATACGTAGGCATAAAGTGCGACACTTTGCCGAGTCATTTTTATTTTCATTTTATTTTCTTTTTAACCCTTGACCTATAGTTTAGATAGAATAACAATCCATACCCGAAAACAAGCGTGGATCCCGTCGAGTACGACGGACGTGAGGGGTGCTAATACCTTCCCCTTGCGTAACCGACTCCCGAATCCAGGTTTTGGTTGCGACGACCATGCCTTTCCCGTGTTGTGCGAGGTTTACTCTGAGCGTTTCCTTTCCCTCCCGTGGGATAAATAACGCACGGTGGCGACTCTTCTGTTCAGCCGGCGCCGATTTTCGCAGTAGCGACAGCTGGCGACTCTGCTGGGGAAATAACGTCCCCTGGCTGCTAAGGACTGCGATAGTTCTTATGCATTTGGGATCCAACGTCCCTTAAGAGAGTCAATCCTAACGCTTGTTTTCCCGTCGAGGATTTTGTATGGAGTTATTTTATATTTCTAACCTTGTATTTTCAGCTTTATATATTGATTATTGTTGCTGTATCTGGGGTGTGACGGGTGTTCTGATATTGAGAGATAAGCCGGACCTGGGCTTGAGTGCACCTAGAATTAGAGTAGAAATTAGTGGGCGCCCGCTTGCTTTGCTTGCTTTGGTGTCCCATGAAATCTACACTCAGACGAGGTTCCTCTGGTTGGCCTCCTGCCCCTTCCTTTGGTTGGCGTGGGTTGCTGGTTAGTTGGATTGTCGACTCTGGGGACCGATCATTTGGAAATTGGCTGAGTGAGGCCTCTTCAGGATTTGATGATGCCACTCCTTCTGGGAATCGTATCATCAATCCTGAAAGTCTGTGACGCCGATGACCGCATAGGATGCCGTACCTTGTGCCAGGTATAGGGCCACCCACCTGTGAGGGGATTTGGGGTTATGCAGGTAACTAGACCTCCAGACTACCGGTTATTTCTTGATCAGAGATCTGGGTTATTTATGGAGATTTATTCTGAGGTCTGTCAGAGACCATGTGGAGATTTATTCTGAGGTCTGTCAGAGACCAGTTGGAGATGTGTTATGAGGTCTGTCAGAGACCAGTTATAGATGGGATTTGAGGTCTATCAGAGACCAGTGAGTTATGGTTTGAGGTCTGTCAGAGGCCAGTGTTGGAATTCTATTTTAGGCCTATCTGAGACCAGGGTTTGATGACTTCTGGATGGTCTATCTGAGACCTTTCTTGATTGGGTTTAGGCTATTCAGCTGCAGCTTTGGTCCCTGTTGAATGTTACTTGCATTGCATCCTTGCATATCCATTATCATTTGCATTTCACTAACGTGTGTCTGTGCTGCAGGTGCATTTGCATTTCCCTAGTTCTAGTGCCCAGACTTCTGAGTTTTGATCATGACTAGCCTACGGAGAACGGTTGCTTACAAATTGCCTACGCCTGATGTTGTTCCTTTACTGGGATTGATCTCTCTTGCTGATGAGGGGGTTCGTAGGAGTTTCCGGATGAGCTATGGTAGATTATTGAGATTGGTGTGTAAACCTACAGAGGTAGAGTTAGATGGGCTGTATGCTTTGATGCAATTCTACGACCCTGCTTTGAGGTGCTTCACGTTCTCTGACTTTATTATGGGACCAACCCTGGAGGAATACGCTGAGTATGTTGAGCTGCCCGTGCAGAACCAGGTTCCATTCATTCATTATGATGCCAAACCCAAGCCGGAGGAATTGGCAAAAGCCTTGCATGTTGATGCTTCTGAACTTGTGACTACTGTTTCCCGTGGAGTTCCAGGATTCTCATTTCAGTTCTTAGTGGGTAAAGCCCAAGAGTACGCTAAGAATGGGTGCTGGGTTGCTTTCAATGCTGTGTTGGCCTTGTGCATCTATGGCATAGTACTATTCCCCAATATACCGGATTTTGTGGACTTCGATGCTTTCTACTTGTTTGCCGCTGGTAATCCTGTGCCTACTTTACTTGGAGATCTCTACCACTCACTGCATTACAAGAATGAGAAGGGAAGAGGGAAGAATGTTCATCTTTGTGTACCCTTATTGAGTATGTGGTTTGAGGGTCATCTTCCTAAGAGAGGATCTGCTGCAGAGACTACAATTCCAGTTGGTTGGCCAGAACGCTTGATGAGGCTATCGTCGGAAGATATGGAGTGGTTTGATAGAGACCTGTTGGGATCGGAGCTCATCTTCAGTTGTTCCGGTTACCCTAATATCCCATTGATAGGAAGAAAAGGGTGTATCAATTACAACCCTTCTCTATTCATTCGCCAGTTCGGATATGCGCTGAAGAATCCACCTCAAGAGGAAGAAGTACAGGAATCTCTGTACTTCACCGGTGACGTGAAGGGGGAGTTATTAGCCAAGTTGCGACATGCTTGGACGCGTATTAACCGCAAAGGGAAGCCGTTGTTGGGAAAGAATGACTGTCAGGCCTATGCACCTTATAGAGTTTGGATTCAGGAGAGGGCTAGCCAGTTGAAGATGCCGTTTCCAGAAGCGCCAATTCTTGGCCCTATTCCGGTAGAAGAGCCAACCACTGTTTCTAAAGAAGCATATGAACAGGTTGTGAAGGAGAAAGAAGCCTTGATGAAGATTAACGAAGGGTTAGAGCAAGAGCTAGCCCAGGCACGCAGTGAGAAAAACAAAGCCGTATATGCTTTCCAACAACAGATTGAGCTGGTAAACAGGTTAGGAGCTGAGTTGACCGAGGAAAAGAAGAAGCGTGAACGTCTGGGGCAAGAATTCAGAAGTTCCCATGACATGCTGGAAGCCAAAAAGAAGGCGCTCGACGCAGCACACCGAGAGATATCTTCTTGCAATAAGACTTGGAATGCTACACTCACCAACAACAAGCAGAGGGAAGATAAGCTAAAGCAGCAAATTTCCGACCTCGAGGAGAAGTTGAAGTCTAGCATCAAGAAATGTGAGGAGGAAGTGATGAACCGGTATAGTGTCCAGCATGCACTGAACAAGGCAATCAAATCCAGAGATGAAGCAGTGTCTCAGAAGCGAAAGCTAGAAGATTGCTTCGGAGAAGCAACATGGGAAGAAACTGCTGAAGACGTACGCCGTGTCCTTAAGAAGAGAAACCAGCTTGTTGAAGGGCTGCTTGATCGACCAAGCCATCCGGAGACCAAGAAGTTGATAGAGGAGTACCAGACTTTTGGGAGGATTTGATCATTCCATTATTTGTATGCTTTATTTGCATAGTGCTGACCATCGCCAGGATTGTTGGTTGAGGTCATGCTATCTTTGTACTCTCAGTAATTTTGTACCCTGGGCTTATTGATTCTCTCTGCTATATACGAGGCTTTCTATGATTCAGCCCCGATATTCTTATTGTCAATACTGTCACTGCACCGGCACCCTCGCACTAGAACTGGGGGGAATGAACTTCCCTAATGCACAGACACATTGCATTGCATTCATATTCATCTTGCATAACAGGTAATCTTTGAATGGTGTCTTATCTCCTGCTTTGATTCAGGTACTTATCAGGATTCCAGATCAACATTCGCACCGCTATTCTACGCGATCCAACTGTCGGAAAGTCATGGACCAGATTCAGAATGAGATGCAGGATGTACGTGAAAAGCTCGCCCTCTTCATGCAGACCATGGAGGCTATAGCAAAAGGGCAAGAGAACTTGCAGGCCATGGTCCAGCCTCTGTTGGCTCGCAACGCTGGTCATGGTAACGAAGATCATCAATCTGTCAGGGTTGATACTGCTCATGGAGATGGCACTCCAACGCCGGTGGCTCCGCCCGTCGTCAATGTGAATGCTGCTAACGTCAACAACGCTACCACTGCTGTGAATGGTAACGTCGGGGTTGGAAATGAAACTGCTGTCCACAACGCTGGGCTGGGTGATGTCAATGTGGGAGATAATCTCGGAGGCAATGGCTTTGTCAACGCTGGGTTCGGATTCAACGATCAGGGATTCGACAATGCTGGCAAGTATGGCTTTAATGCTCAAGGCTTTGGGCAAGATGGTTATGGTATGGTCAATCAGGGCTACGGAGGTTTTGGAAACGGAAACGGTGCTGGTTTTATGACTGGTGGTCCTGCTGGAGGTGTTCAAGGCTATGGCAACAGAGGCAGAGTTCCGGGGATGAGTCAGGTCAGAGCTGGACGTAATAATGTGTACGATGGGTACGGGGCTGGAAACGGTATGTGGCAAGAGGATCAACAGGAAGACGCCTTCTCTGGAGGGGGCTTTGAAGGGCCGATGGATGATTCTCAAAAGATTAGAATGCTGGAAGAGCAAATGAAAGGAGTCCTAAATCAAAGCGCTGTGGGTCTGGACATGGCAACAATGGGCTTGGTACCTGGGCTGAGGGTGCCAATCAAGTTCAAAGCGCCTGCGTTCGACAAGTACAAAGGAGATACATGTCCGAAGGTTCATGTACGAGCTTATTACAGAAAGATGTCTGCATACTCCACCGACGAGAGAATGCTCATGCATTTCTTTCAGGATAGTCTATCGGGTCCTTCCTTAGAGTGGTACATGGGGTTGGAGCCCACTGATATCAAGACTTGGAAGCAATTAGCGGAGGCGTTCGTAGCCCATTACAAATACAACAGTGACCTGGCACCCAATCGGGTCCAGTTGGCCGGGCTTTCGCAGAAGAAGGGGGAGAGTTTTAAAGAATACGCGCAAAGGTGGCGCGATATGGCTGCCAGGGTCCGTCCTCCTGTGGAAGATAAAGAAATGAACGATATGTTTGTCGGCACATTCACCGGGCTGTTTCATGATATGTTGTTTCATACTTCTCTGGCTAGTTTTTCAGATCTGATTTTAATGGGTGAAAAGATTGAGCGGAATATTAAGCAAGGAAAGTTCCAAGTTGATGAGTCAGCTGCATCTGGCAGTAATAGGAAAGCTTATGGTGGGCGCCGTCAGGGCGAAGCTAGTGCTGTATTTGGAGGCCGAGGCCGAGGCCGCGGCAGGGGAAGAAATCAATATCGTCAACAGCAGCAAGTGTCGAGTGTCACTATCCCTTATCAACAGCAACCAACTCAGCAACAACAACAGGTTCAGCAGCAACCAATGCCACAGCAGCAGCAGCCTCAGCAGGGGGCACAGCCAGCTCAGAGAAGATTTCAGGGTAATAAGCCGAGAAGGATGTTCGAGAAGCCTCCCTCTAACTATGCTGATTTATTGCAGACCTTGTTGGGACTGAATCTGGTGGAGAAAAGAACCTTGGCACCGATAACGGGAACTCCCCCGTTCGGCTATGATGCAAATAGGCGATGCGAGTTTCATTCTGGGGCCCCGGGCCATGATATAGAAGGTTGTCATGCTTTTAAGCACGTTGTGCAGGATCTCTTGGACAACAAGTCTATCAACTTCGGAACGACCGGTGCGAATATAGTCCAGAAACCCATGCCTAATCATGGGGGCGAATGCTGTGCTGACTGAGGAAGGTCTGAATCTGATTATGAATGTTGAGGATTTAAAGACGCCGCTGAGCGAAATAAAAAGCCGACTGTTGCAAGGAGGTGTTTACCCGGGTTGTAATGAGTACTGTTTAGATTGTTGGGCCCTGTCTGGGGGGTGTGAGGATCTAAAGAAAGGCATTCAGGCCTTGATTGATGAAGGTGTATTGCAGTTTGATAGAACAGCAACTGATGAGCCGGCAGGGGCAGTAGTGGATAATCGGAGTGATGTTGCCACAGTGACAATTCCCAGGAAGACGATCACTATTTCAGCACCAGCTCAGCGACCACCGATTACTATAACTAAAGCCGGGCCAATCCCGTATGAGAGCACGAAAGCGGTCCCATGGTCATATGGGCTAGAGGTGTATTGTGACGGGATTAAAATCGATGTTAACAAGCAGTCAGCAGAGATTGTGGATAATGTGGTGGGCTCAGGAGGCATGACAAGAAGCGGCAGGATCTTTATATCTCCTGAAGTAGAAGCCGAAAGGATAGCGAAAGGAAAGGGGAAAGCGGTGGAAAATGTTCCGGTTCAAGCAAATGAAGAAGAAGCAGCATCTAAGGATGTCGAAGAATTCATGCGCTTAATTCGGAAGAGCGATTATAAAATTGTGGAGCATCTGCAGCAAACGCCATCCAAAATATCTATTCTGTCATTGCTGTTGTGTTCGGAAGCTCACCGAAACGCTTTGCTGAAAGTCCTGGACACTTCTTTTGTACCACAGGATGTCTCCGTAAACCAGCTAGAAGGAGTATTGGCACATGTAAATGCAGGCCACAGTCTGGGCTTTACTGATTTCGACTTAACTCCGAAGGGAAGGGACCATAATATGGCATTGCATGTATCTGTTGAGTGCAGAGGGTCGACAATGTCGCACGTATTGGTTGACACCGGGTCGTCTTTGAATGTGCTGCCTAAGAAGGCTATGATGAAGCTGGATGTTCGAGGAATTTTGTGCACACCAAGTGATTTGGTAGTCAGAGCGTTTGACGGCACGCGGAGAACAGTCTTCGGATCAATTACCTTGCCTCTGCAAGTGGGGCCGGAAGTGTTTGCAACGGAGTTTTATATCATGGATATACAGCCTGCGTACAGCTGCTTGCTGGGAAGACCTTGGATTCACGGGGCAGGGGCAGTTACGTCAACCCTGCATCAGAAGTTAAAGTATATGGTCGGAGACAGTGTAGTCACCGTGTGCGGAGAAGAAGACATCCTAGTCAGCCATCTTTCTTCGTTCAAATATGTGGAAGTCGACGGGGAGATCCACGAGACGCCGTGCCAAGCATTCGAAGGTTTGCGCATAAAGGACAAGGGTCCCGGGCCAAGCAAAGTGCCGGAGATAGCTGTTTCTTCGTATAAAGAGGCTCAAGCGCTAGTGAAGGCAGGAGAAGCCACGGGCTGGGGCAAGGTATTGGACATTCCTGTGAAAATGGACCGGTTCGGACTGGGGTACAGACCGTCGTCATCAACTCCTTCTGTGGGGGCCCCTCATTTCAGAAAGTCAATCACCATCTCTGCCAGTGGAGTATGCCACGAATCTGTCAATGCTGCTTCAGAGTCCGATGAAGGGGACAGCGACTGTGATATGGATGCCTGGATTCAGCCAAGCACGCCAGGACAAGGACTGTGCAACTGGTCCATTCAGGAGCTTGTTCCTGTGACCTTTAAACAGTAATGCTTTGCTTTATTAATTGTTGAATAATCTGATGTCTTGCCCGGGGCATCAGGATTTGCTTAGGGCTGTGTTGTTATAAACATTGCTTCGTTAATCATTAAATAAATGGCGTTTTTTTTCATGTGCAAATACTGTAATCCCTGTCTTTCTTATTTTGTATTTTTCAATAAAATGGCAACATGGTTATCCGCTTTATACGCATTTTGAAGCACTTAACCCTTTCTTTTGCAGGATAACATTTTCAGATGACATCCTTGAACCACCTATGACTCGTCCCGACTTCGAGCACCCGGTATTCCAGACCGAAGAAGAGGTTGTCGAAGATAGTGACGTTCCTGAAGAACTGTCTTGGTTGGTGAAGCAAGAGGAAAGGGCCATTCTGCCTCACGACGAGGTTATCGAGATTATCAATTTGGGGTCGGAAGGGGTTGAGAAGAATATTCGTATCGGAGCCGCACTGCAGAGTGATATCAAGCGAAAACTGGTTGAAATGCTCCGAGAGTATAACGATGTATTCGCTTGGTCATATCAAGATATGCCAGGGCTCGATACAGATATGGTTGTGCATCGTCTGCCACTAAAAGAAGACTGCCCGCCTGTCAAACAAAAACTTCGCAGAACTCGCCCAGATATGGCAATGAAGATCAAGGAGGAGGTTCAGAAACAGTGGGACGCTGGGTTCCTGGCTGTGACGAAGTATCCCTCATGGGTTGCTAACATCGTACCGGTGCCAAAGAAAGATGGCAAGGTTCGAATGTGCGTGGATTATAGAGATTTGAATAAAGCAAGCCCAAAAGATGATTTTCCACTTCCTCATATTGACGTGTTAGTTGACAATACTGCTCAATACTCTGTATTCTCCTTCATGGATGGCTTTTCAGGCTATAATCAGATTAAAATGGCGCCAGAGGATATGGAGAAGACCACTTTCATAACGCCTTGGGGAACATTTTGCTATAAAGTGATGCCCTTTGGTTTGAAAAATGCTGGGGCAACGTATCAGCGTGCGATGACAACTCTCTTTCATGACATGATGCATAAAGAGATTGAAGTTTATGTTGACGATATGATTGCCAAATCCCAGACGGAGGAAGAGCATCTGGTGAATCTGTTGAAGTTGTTTAAAAGGCTTAGGAAGTTCAGGCTGAGGCTGAACCCTAACAAATGCACCTTCGGGGTGAGATCGGGTAAGCTCCTGGGGTTCATAGTAAGCGAAAGAGGAATAGAAGTCGATCCTGCTAAAATAAAAGCGATTCAAGAAATGCCGACGCCTAAAACAGAGAAAGAGGTGCGCGGGTTTTTGGGGAGATTGAACTACATTGCTCGGTTCATATCTCACCTAACTGCTACGTGCGAACCGTTATTCAAGTTGCTAAAGAAAGATCAAGCTGTAACGTGGAACGATAATTGTCAAAGGGCGTTCGACAAAATAAAGAAGTATCTGCAGGAGCCTCCTATTTTGATACCCCCAGTGGCAGGGAGACCCTTGATAATGTATTTGACGGTTCTTGAGGGAAGCATGGGTTGCGTTCTCGGTCAACACGACGAGACGGGGAGAAAAGAGCATGCAATTTACTATCTGAGTAAGAAATTTACAGACTGTGAATCTCGATACTCGATGCTGGAGAAAACTTGTTGCGCGCTAGCCTGGGCCGCCAAGCGTTTGAGGCAGTATATGCTGAATCATACAACCATGCTCATCTCGAAGATGGATCCGATCAAATATATATTCGAAAAGCAGGCGTTGTCAGGTAGGATTGCCAGGTGGCAGATGATCTTGACTGAATACGATATTCAATACGCCTCGCAAAAGGCAATAAAGGGGAGTGTGTTGTCTGAATATCTGGCGGAGCAGCCTATTGAAGAGTATCAATCGATGAGATTTGATTTTCCTGACGAGGATATCATGTATCTCAAGATGAAGGATTGCGAAGAGCCGTTACCAGACGAAGGACCAGAGCCGGGGTCCAAATGGCAGATGATATTTGATGGAGCTGTGAATGCTTACGGTAGCGGAATCGGGGCAATTATCACTACGCCGCACGGGTCGCACATCCCGTTTACTGCCCGATTGACCTTTGCCGTTACCAACAATGAGGCCGAATACGAAGCTTGTATAATGGGGCTTGAAGAAGCCATTGATTTGCGGATCAAACATTTAGACGTATACGGAGACTCAGCTCTGGTGGTGAATCAGATCAAAGGGGAATGGGAGACACGGCAGCCCAATCTAGTACATTACATGAACTATGCGAGGAGATTGTTGCCTTTCTTCGACAAAGTTGAATTGCATCATGTGCCGCGGGCAGAAAATCAAATGGCTGACGCCCTTGCCACCTTGTCTTCCATGTACAAGGTCAACTTCTGGAACGAAGCTCCCCAGATCACTATCTCTCGGTTGGACAGGCCAGCTTACGTATTTGCTATTGATGAAGCGTCTGATGGCAAACCGTGGTATTTTGATATCCTTAATTTCCTGAAGAATAAAGAGTATCCGGCTGGGGCATCCAGTCAAGATCAGAAGACTCTCAGGAGATTAGCGGGTAATTTCTATTTGAACCCGGATGGCGTCTTGTACAGAAGAAACCACGACTTGGTGTTGTTGCGTTGTGTAGATGAAAAAGAGGCCAAGCTTCTCATGGAGGAGGTTCACGAAGGTGCATTCGGTACGCATGCTGGTGGACATGCTATGACGAGAAAACTGCTGCGGGCAGGTTACTTTTGGCTGACGATGGAAACTGATTGTTTCAAATTTGCAAGAAAGTGCCACAAATGCCAAATTTATGCTGACAAAATACACGTGCCTCCGAGTCCTCTGAATGTGATGTCATCTCCATGGCCATTCTCGATGTGGGGAATCGATATGATCGGAAAGATTGAGCCGACGGCTTCTAACGGGCATCGGTTCATACTAGTAGCAATCGATTATTTCACCAAGTGGGTGGAAGCGGCGTCTTACGCAAATGTAACGAAGCAAGTGGTGGCTAGATTCATCAAAAGAGATATCATTTGCCGATACGGAATTCCCGAGCGGATAATCACGGATAATGGTTCTAATCTGAACAACAAAATGATGAAGGAGCTCTGTCAGAATTTCAAGATCGAACATCACAACTCCTCCCCTTACCGACCCAAGATGAATGGCGCTGTCGAAGCGGCCAATAAGAATATCAAGAAGATAGTCCAGAAAATGGTGGTGACGTATAAGGATTGGCACGAGATGCTACCTTTCGCTTTGCACGGTTATCGTACGACGGTACGCACATCAACCGGGGCAACTCCGTTCTCGTTGGTATACGGAATGGAAGCGGTATTACCATTGGAAGTTGAGATCCCTTCTCTGAGGGTATTGCGAGACGTTCAGCTGGACGAGGCAGAATGGGTAACGAACAGGTTGAACCAACTGAGTTTGATGGATGAGAAGAGGCTAGCTTCTCTGGCATACGGTCGTTTGTATCAAAGACGAATGAAGAAAGCGTACGACAAGAAAATACTTCCGCGAAGCTTTCAGACGGGCGACCTTGTGCTGAAAAGGATTCTCCCGCCGCAAGCAGATCACAGGGGCAAGTGGACCCCCAATTACGAAGGGCCATACGTTGTCAGTAAGGTCTTTTCAGGAGGAGCTTTATTGTTGTCCACCATGGACGGGGAAGACTTTGCGTCACCTGTGAATTCGGACGCAGTTAAAAAATACTTTGCTTAAAATAGACCCGCTGGACAGAAAAAAGAGAGTCCAGGCAAAAATGGGGCATCCTGGCGAACCAAAAACAGAATGAAAGGTTCGGGCAAAAGTTAGGGATAAAATTGAAAAATGTACACCCGCGAAGTTGAAAACCTACACTGGGCGGCTTCGGCAAAAAAGGGTATCCCGGTGAACTGAAAACCCGTAAAGGGCGGTTCACGCAAAAGTTAGGGATGTGAAAAGCAAATGACTGCGGTCCGAATTTGATATTGCAATGAGCATCAATGCGGGAGAATACAGTTGAGGAGTCAGTTATCGGATACAATCTCTTCAGAAGTGGGATATCGGGAAAGCATTAGAGTCGGACGAGTCATGGGAGGATCAGTTCGTGGTGTTCATCTGCATCCAGTTGCCGACATGTGTACAAAATTTAATTTGTCAATATTTATGCTTCTTGTGAATATTTGCATACTTGTATATTTGCTTTGCGTAGCTTCCTCTTTTCAGGAGTTACATCCCGTGTACAAAAACTCCGCCCATTCAGGGGCCCAATCAATGAAAATGTGTTATTCAGTACTTGATGCCTGTTCTTTACTGTTTTGCGCATGATAAAACGCCTAAGTTTGATGAAACTAACATGAGTATAACATCACTGGCCCTTGCCAACAATTGTTAAAGCTTTGAATTAACTGAGTGTAACGTCACTAACCTGAATCGATTTGGATTGCATAGGCTTGCCGTGTCTTGTTTGTGTTGTTGCAGGTTTCATAACCGTACGAGGAAGATGATCAAAAGATTGCAATAGTGAAAGGCTTGATCCCCACGCAGGTCATGCATGTTCTTCCTGAAGAAGGATAGAATTCCCCAGCTAGCCGTAGCTTATCCAAAGGACGTGCTCCAGAGAAGTTACTCGTCCTCAGCAGAGTTTGGTGATTCTGAGACCGTAAGGCCGTATTCACACAAGTTCATCTCTCCCCGCAGGGTCATGCATTCTTCCCCAACGGGGTCAGTCAATTTTCTCCAAGAGAATTCAGACATCCCTAGCAGAGTTCTCTTTTCGGCAATTGTTCTTTCCTTCCAGTGGAATCCGAAGATCAAGACTCTCCCCAGCAGAGTTGATGGTGGGTCCTGTCATTTATTTTGTCAGAGATACCGGTGATATTAGTTCACTCTCTAGCAGAGGCTCAATCATATCAGGCGCATCTGCTATTCCCCAGCAGAGTTATATTCCCTAGCAGGGGTTACTTCAACAAGACGTGTGGTTTGAGTTCTCAACTTCCCAGCAGGATCGATTTCATCATACCAGCATTTATTTTGCTGGAATAATTTTGTAGCATCAGGCTATCCCCGGCGAGTCGGCGTTACCCTTCCAGCGTTTATTTTGCTGAAGCAGTTTCTGTACTCTAGTAGTCCAGGTGGAGAGAGCTCTTGCTCAAATAAATTACCAAACAATCAAGATCTCGGCAGGAGATATTCAATGACAATGTCAGTTTCGGCGGTATTCCCCCACAGAGTTGTCATGATAACACTCTCTTTGTCTCCAGCAGAGTCATTTATGCAAATGTATCTGATTTTCCCCAGCCAGAGTGGCCAGGATAAGAATTTCCTTATCCCCAAGCAGAGTTTGTTTGTCATCAACGGGTCGCATGAATCAGAATTTCAGAGACCACCGCCGGTTATCAGAGCAGGCGTCCGATAGTTGGTTTTCAGACATCCCCAGTGGAGTTCATCTCAAAGTCGCTGTCGCGTCAGTGCTAAGAAGTTTGTGGGGGAGGATCATTGAGGAATTAAGTCCTGACGTGGACCATTTACTCCTAGAATGACGGGATTTCTTCAGAAGTGGGTGTCCTAACGTGGACAGGTTTGTGTTACCAGATTGGTGAGGTGTGTTAATCCTGACGCGGATAGATTCGGTCTTTTGAAATTTGGAGAAAGGGAGGTCATGACGTTGACAAAAGAGTGGTTACTTTTCGTGTTGGTGTCCTGACGTGGATCATTGTGTTTTCGGCAGATATCTTTATTCGTAATGGTGAAGTGTGTGTCCTGACAAGTTTGTAGTTCTTTGTGATGACAAGGTACAAGAATCCTGACGTGGACAAATTTATCCCTCTTCGTGTTGTTGGCAAAGTGTAAGTCCTAACGCGGATATTTCCCCAGCAAGTCGAAGGCGCGTGAGTCCTTACGTGGACAAGTCTTATTTCCTCGGTGAGTCGAAGACGCCTGAGTCCTAACGTGGACAAATCAAGACGAGATCAGTGTCCTAACGCGGACAGATCAAAGAGATTATCATTCCTAATGTGGAAAAACGGAGATTCCTAACGTGGAAAGATGTAGTCCTTACGCGGACCTATCAATAGAAGTGATTCCTAACGTGGAAATGACAGTATTCCTAACGTGGAAAGAGAAAGTCCTTACGTGGACAGATTAAGATGGTTTCCTTACGTGGAAAGACGAGTTTATTCCTTACGTGGAAAGATTGAGTCCTTACGCGGACATATCGAGATGGATTCCTTACGGGGAGACAAGTGCATGCCTAACGTGGAAGAATTTAGTCCTGACGCGGACAGATCCAGACGAAGTCTTATTCCTTACGTGGAAAAATGGTGATTCCTTACGTGGAAAAGAGATTGATTCCTTACGTGGAAAGTTTAGCCCTGACGCGGACGGATGGAAAAGAAGTTTATTCTTTACGCGGAGAAATTGAGGTCCTTACGTGGACAGATTCAAGAAAAGTTGGTTCCTGACGTGGAAGAAGGATGTACCCCTTACGTGGAAAGTTGAGTCCTGACGTGGACAAGTTCAGAATGATGTATTCCTTACGTGGAAAGATTGAAGTCCTGACGCGGACATGTCAAGCGATATTGGAGTCCTTACGAGGATAGATTGATATAGTTCTCCTTACGCGGAAAGAAGATTGCTTCCTAAAGTGGAAAGATAAAAGCGTTACTCCTAACGTGGAAGAGTTTTATTCCTAACGTGGACGATGCGGTTTATGGAAATGCAGACGAATTATCCCCAGCGGAGTTGCCGAGATTTTTCTGGGATAACAGCAAGTGGAGTCCTAACGTGGACAGGTTTTAGTTGAGATTTCTTCGTATTGACGACAGACAGAGTCCTAGCGTGGACAAGCAAGCAGCCTGTTATGACAGAATCCTCTTCAGAACGATGAAGACAATCCCCAGCACGGTCGCGCGAGATCAGTGGGTTATCGTAACAGTCAGATTCAGCTGATGAATGTTATTCCTCAAGCAGGAGCGCAGTTTATTTCTGCGGTTGGCAAATTTCTGGTTTCACTAGTATTCAACCGTCTCATACCGCGAATGTCTGAAGGCTTCGGGCTCTTCATCCAATCGGGTCCAAGTCGCTTGAATAGGGGCAGCTGTTGCACCCTAAAATTTGCTCAACCTTATTCCTTGGATTTAGGTTTTATTATCATTAGCATTTGCATATAGAGTCATGCACATAGACTAACCATCTGCATAGCATGAGCATAGCAAGTCATCCAACAGGGGACCAATCATTATTGTCATCTCTAGAGGCCTAGCAAGAGGTTATTATTCCAATTCTATCTCATTCAAGTCATCAAGAAAGAATTTGAAAGCAAAGAGTTCAGCAGATCAAGCCTTGAGTCCATCTCCTAGCTGAGGGCATCTGAGGATTAACAAGAGGGTTATGAGCTGTGAAATGAAAGCATGGAGAGCATCTAGACATCTTGGGAGACTTATAAAGTCATTTGGAGAAGAAAACAAGTCATTGATGAAGGCACAAGAGCTACAGTTGAAGACAGTCAACTAGGGTTTCATCTGGGTCAACCCTAGGTCAACCCTAGGTCAATTGACTGACTTAAGGGGGCATTCAAGTCTATTGGAGAGATGTGGGGATCAATATTGAACATATGAAGAATGATATGGAGATATGACAAGGAGAATTCAAGAGAAATCAAGGAGAAGAGGAGTTACTAAATTAGGGTTTCTCTGCAAAATCCCCTAGTTTAGGTCAAACTTCCAAGCAAAATAAGTCAAAATGCTAGCTTCAAATGGCTTCTTGGCCAACATGAAACTTGTAGAGGATCTCAAGACCTTTAATTTGAGTGGTGGAAGACATTAAGGAGATTTATAGAACTCAAGTTATGGTCCTTGCAAGTTACAGGTCATCTGGGGTGTCTGAATTTTTGTCTGTGAAAGTGACTTGACTTCCAAGCTAGTTTTGCCCCTCAAGGAGATTTCAAATGAATTCTTGGTCAACATAAGAGTTGTTCCTCATTGTCTTAGCTTTCTAGAATGGTATGGTATGCCTTCATATGATGTGGAGAACTCAACTTATGGTCTTGACAAGCAAAGGGTATTTTGGGCATTTGTGAATTACAGGTCATTTTAACCTATGTCCAAAACTCATACAAGGAGGCCCCAAATGGAAAAACTTACAACATCAAACTTGCTCCAAATGGGATTTTAAGTCTAGAAAGAAGGTCACAAATTATTGGAGAAGCTCATAGCATGATGTTACATAATTGGTCAAAATGTGAACTAAAAAGGCATATAAAGTGAATGATTTCAAAGTGAAAATTGGTTTGGGGGATTTATAGGTCCAAATTGCACAATCCAAATACTCATTTTAATTGGAAAACATGTTTTAGAGAGGTTGGTGTTATTACATTTCTTGTTTGGGGTCAGAATCATGGAGCTCCTTTGTAAACCACTTGCTTGAATTACAAGTTACACATCCAAATCTTACATAAGCCAATTCAGGCCAATTCACTTGTACAAACACATTTGCCTTGGTTCATATGATTGAAAGGGAGAGGTTTTGGCTGACTAAAGCAAGGATTACACGACTGTAGCTTCTCACTTCCATGGCTATGACAGAAAATTGGATCAGGCTGTTTGGGCTTTAAGGGTGGATCAAAAGCCCATGAATGAGTTCTATAAAAGGTTTAGAATGAGTGCAGATAGAAAAGGTTGGAGAATTCGAGTTGAGGAGAGAGTTGGTAACTGAATTTTCAAGGTTCATAACAGAATTCGGTTTTGGAGATCAAGGCTTGATCAAGCGCAATTGAGGTGTGGAAAAGCTTCTCATAGCTTCACTGAAGGTGTTTGAATCATCGTGGAGCTTGTTTTGTGCCTCCAAGTATCTCTGTTAGCAAGATTTTTTCAGGTATGTAACTTCCATTTTCTACACCATTTTAGGCTGAATTAGGTAGAATTCTTCTTGTGGTTAGGATCTAGTATGAACAAGGAACGTTTCTGGATAGGTTTGATAGCAATTGTTGATGTTTGATCATGGAGTGTGAATTCTGTTAAGAGTTAGTTAGGCGTGATCTTGATGATTTAGGACAAGTGTGATAGTGGAAATTGATCAGTGCAACATGTAGATTAGATCAGTACCTTTTGTTTTGAGAATTGAGTTGATCAAGAACTTGGTACATTCTGAAGATTCCATCGTCTTTTGATTTGGAGTGAGATTCAGGGAATTTTGAGGTTAGAATCATGATCTACGTGAAAAATCGAGCAAGATGATGTAGGGTTTTGTTATGTTTGATGACCTGAAAGTGGAGGCTCACCGGAGAAGACGGTGGTTTCCACCGTGAACCACCGTCTGGTAAGTTTGAGGTGGCCTGAGTTATTTGGAGAAGATGAAGCCATGATCGTTGGATTCACATTTGACCTTTGACTGGAACCAAGAACGGATGGCCACGATTGGATTTGGAAGAGAGACTGAGTTTGTGAAGCAAAACGCAGCGTATCATTTAGTTGGCTGTATTGGGCCTAAGGGAATTTGCTATCCCCACCCCCTGTTTCCTGGCCCATCCTGGATTGAACTGAGCGAAGTTCCTTTTCACACCCCTCTGGCTCAGTTACTTCATTTTATTTTTTTCTTATTTCATTTTAATTTTCATCAATTTTCATAAAATCATAATAAATTCATAAAAAATGTTTTTTAATCCATTCTTTTTACCATATTTTCCTTAAAATGTCTAGAATATTATAGGAAAATAAAATTTCATTTTTAGTTT
>OZ012739.1:452639992-452647492 GCA_963859935.3 Lathyrus sativus | reverse complement strand
TGGATCGAAGTACCGGATGTATGAATGCATCACACCGACGCCCAATTCGGAATGGTTGAAAACCTGATCAAAATCCTCCTTAGCAATTGTTTCGGGATATTCAAAACTGAAAATACCTTCGTCCATATGTATTTGACGGATGACACCCTCAGGCACATCTGATGTTCCCACATATGTTTCAAGGCACATCCTAAATCGAGGAACAAATACTTTTCTGGGCACCTTGGAAGTTTCAGGCATCTTACCCTTGCTGACTCGTTGCGACTGTTGATCATAAACCTAAAAGTCATATATAAGTTCAGTAATTAATGTATAACAAGATAATCATGTAACTGTAGTAGTACCTGTTTCTTTGATGCAGCTGAATCGGTATCCCGCACAATAATTCTATCATCTTTTGATTTGGATTTTGTAGGAGTCTAAGATCATCATGTAAATAAGAAAATGTAAATATAAGAACAACTTTCATGTATGGATCATAAAACATTTGAGTATTAAAAGGTTCAACCTACCTCATCATCTATGCAAATGAGATTTGTCGGCCATGCCACATACGCTCCTATTGCGTCTCCCACCACTGTTGCGCCTGAAATATCATCTGGTATAGGCAACAACGCACCCCCCTCTAACGCAATATCAATAGATACTTTCAAAAATCCAGAAGAGAGCGGTTTGTGGTGAAGTAAGTCTCCCAGAAAGTTATGCACCTTTCCCTTGCCAACCATTCGATGAGTAGGTGACGATAAATATAGCCGGCAAAGTGAAATGCCCTAAACAAATAATGATCAGTTAATGTGTCAATTAAGTAAACTGTGCTAAATTAATTTCAATGTAATATATACAATTACCTCTGGAAGCTTCTGCGGACAACCGATACTATCTTTGTGACTAGTAGCTTTACCCTTTGGAGCGCATTTTTCCGACATGTATCTCTCCTTGTCCTTCTGTAATTCACGGATCTGCGCTTTCAATTCCTCCAAAGTATCCATCACTTCTTTATTGGTTGGATTTTTTTTCTTTGGCTGCTTATACAGTTTGGATGGAGTGACACCAAATCCCTTACCCCTCACACGCCTAGAATACTCAGGAATATTCAGCACCCGGCTCAGTAAGCTCCTGCAATCATCGTCCTCAGTGGGAATTATGGTCTGGGATAGAGTCTCCTGAAATATAGATAAAAACATATATAAATATATTATACACTTTTGATCAGTTACTGACAAAGATAACGTTGTACTTACACATTGTTCAAAGACTTGTTGAACTTCTTCCTGAATGACTCCATCTCGTCCCACACGGGCAGCCTTCCATACAACATGGTCCGGAAGAGATGTCGCATCACTCTTCTCCTCTTCCAACTACGCATTAAGACGGATAATAAAGCATTATATCCTATTATATATACTTACTTTTTTTTGTAAATATATCATATTAAAGCATTTATATGTACTTACTATTTTTTGTTCTAAGCGTGCATATCCCAAGCGGCCCTTTCTATATGGATATGCGGGATTTGATGCCCGTTGACGATTTACGCCACTAACAACCTGAAAAAACAAGTTTATCAGAACTCTTGTGGAAGAAGTATATATATTATACATAGTTCATGATAAGTTGTACTTACTTCAAATTCTTTTGTTCTTCGCTTTGCAACAAACGTCTCCCATTCTTTCTCCGAAATCAAATCCGCGTACTTCATTGGACGCTCCGAGTCAACAAAGTTTCCTTCAGAATCTTTTAGAAACTTGTTTGTTAAAAACGCTCTAAATCCCCTCTAGCGTTTTCCGGCCAATTGAATACAATATTTTCTCCTACCATCTTCAATATTAAAAGATCTCTGTAAACAAACACACATACATATAACATGTTAGTATAATTAATTTAAAGACGTAACTATCAACATAATTAAAAATAATCAAATATCATACCTGAATCTCGGTCCAAATCTTATCTTTAGCCGGTTGTAATGAAACAATTCTCCAATTATCGCAAGTAATCGGAACTTGCGAACGTACAAGTGCTTCGATGTAACTTGTTAGCAACACACCGTTAGGCTCAACTAACTGATCTCTTTCATTCCAATGGACATCATACTTTACTCCTTTATCTCTCGCACGGATGATTTTTTTCATAATTGTTATGCCTCTTTTAATATCGCCTTCCACATCTTTTGTTGTTTGTTTTCCATCATGTGATGTTTCCTCGTTGCTGGCCATAATATATATACCTGTAATTCAGAAAAACCAAAGTATCAAATGAATGACATGCAAATATGTAAATAACAAATATATACATAAGAAATGTGTAAATAAGAAAAACATGGTATAAATAAGAAATAATATGTTACAAGTACCTTTAACATCTCTTTCTTTTTTTCATTTTAACGGGGCTTACTTGTCTCTTAACAACACGGACAGATGGATTGATTCAAATTCCCTCGTTATGATCATTTCTAATATATGATTCGTCCGCTCTACTATTCTCATATGGATCATCTATAATATAAGATTCATTCTCAACATCAACATCCCCCTTTTCTCCAATGTTATCATCGATTACTTTGTTGGAAAAAAGAACTATAGACCATTTCGTACTTGTCGGATCAGTGACATAGAACACTTGTTTAGCTTGCGTGGCTAGAATAAAAGGCTCATCTTTGTACCCCACCTTATTAAGATCCACTTTCAAAAAACCTGATTTATCCATTCGTATGCCACTATTATTTTCAACCCACTTGCAACCAAAGATAGGAATCTGAAACTTCTCATAATCAAACACCCAAATGCGCTCGATAACCCCATAATACGAGGAAATGTGCATTGCTTTGGAAAGCACGGTGACACCACTATTTTGCATTGCACTTTTATCATCTTGTTCCTTGGTATAAAATGTGTATCCATTAATTGCGTATGCGCTATAAGAAAACACATGCAAACTTGGACCATATGCTAAACATCTCAACCTTTCTGTTATTGAAGCGGGATCAGAATAAAACTTTAAAAAAATATGCTCCTTGAACCATGTTATAAAACTTCGATTGTGCTTACGTACTATCCAATTTTCATTTCTATTCAGATTTAAACCTTGGAGAACGTCCTTGTGCATTTCAACATACGATTCAACCTCAATGTCATTGTGCAGAACATACAAATGCACTTGCTCCCATTCATCCCTTGAAACTGTCACAACTTTATTTCCAATTAACTGTTTACCTACTATTTTTTCAACAACATGAGATTTTGGGAGGCCAATGGATTGAACGTTGGACAAATATTCAGTACAAAACTCAATAGCTTCTTCAACAATGTATCGTTCAATAATACATCCCTCTGGTCGACTTTGGTTTTTCACATACCCTTTCAATATTTTCATATAACGTTCAACAGGGTACATCCATCTCATATAGGCAGGTCCACACAGCTGTGTCTCTTTAACAAGATGAACAACTAGATGTACCATTATGTCAGAAAATGATGGAGGAAAATACATTTCAAGCTCGCACAAAGTAATAACTATTTCTCTTTACAATGTTGGTAAGATCGCAAGATCTATCACCTTACTACATATTGACCTAAAGAAAAAACACAATTTAGTTATTGCGCCTCTCACTTTTTCTGGCAAAATAGAACGTATACCTATTGGTAGAAAGTTTTCCATTATAACATGGCAATCATGTGTCTTTAAACTCTTTAACTTGAGGTCTTTCATAGAAACAAGTCTTCTAATATCTGAAGAGTATCCTTCTAGAACTTTAACTTCACTCAGAAACTTACACAGTATCTTTTTCTCCTTTCTAGATAAAGCATAAGTAGCAGGTGGTAGATATGTGCGATTTCCTTTCTTTAAGGGTCCTAATTCATTTCTTATTCCCATTGCTACCAAGTCCTTTCTTGCTTTAAGGCCATCCTTAGACTTTCCTTGTATATTGAGTAACGTACCAATAACACATTCAAATACATTTTTTTCAATATGCATAACATCAAGAAAAGGTCTTACATACAACGACTTCCAATACGACAACTCAAACAAAGTTGACCTCTTCTTCTACCCACGCGTGACAAGCGTATGAGCAAAAGGCTTGCCAAACTTAGTACTCACATCTTTCACCTTTTCAAAAAAAATTTTCGCCGGTCAATGTAGGTGGAGCTTTACGTTGTTCTGAATTTCCATTGAATGCTTTTCTCCACCCACGGTAGTGATGACTAGAATTTAAGAATCTACGATGACCAAGAAAGACATTTTCTGACCAAATTCCAACCGCGTCCAATCTGTGTTTTCTTCACAGATAGGACACGCACATTGACCTTTAATGATATACCTCGATAGATTTTCGTATGCTGGGAAATCATTAATTGTGCCAAACAACATCGCCCTCAAATTGAAACTTTCTTTCCTATATCCATCATAAACCTCCACACCGTTCTCCCACAAACTCTTTAAGTCTTTGATTAGAGGTGTCAAGTATACGTCTATGTCATTCCCTGGTTGTTTAGGGCTAGAAATTAACATAGATAACATCATGTACTTACGCTTCATACTTAGCCATGGAGGTAGGTTATAAATCATAATAATTACAGGCCAGGGGGAATGTGAGATACTCTGAAGATCATGCGGATTCATTCCCTCAGTCGATAATGCCAAGCTAAGGTTTCTAGCTTCTTCTCCAAAATCAGGATAATCATTATCAATTTTATCCACTTTGGTGAATCTGTCGGATGTCGATACTTCCCATCTACAATTCTATCATCTGCATGCCAAGTCAGGTGTTTTGCATCTGTTTCACTACGAAACATGCGTCTGAATCTCGGAATTATATGAAAATACCATAATACTTTTGCTGGTGACAATTTTTTCTTATACCGAGATACACCGCATTTAGGACACTCGTTTAATGATGCATATTCATTTCGAAACAAAATGCAATCATTTGGACAAGCATGTATCTTATCATAGCTCATGCCAATAGAGCATAACATTTTTTAGCTTCATAGGTTCGATTGGGAAGAACATTATCCTCCGGAAGCATCTCTTGAAGTAGGGCTAACAACTCTGTGAAACTTTTATCCAACCATCCATTACCCGCCTTTAAATTGTACAACTTTAATACCACGGACAATCTTGTGAAAGTAGTGCAACCTTTATACAACGGTTTCTCTGCATCGCTTACCAACCTCTCAAACATCTTGGGACAATCTTGAAGATCTTCTTCAAGTGCTTCTGCAATCTCTTCGACTCGATCACAATTATATGTATCCCTGCCATTGTCCTTTGAAGCACATGTCGTATTATTCTGGGGTTCGACATTCTCGTTACATATCTCACCATGTAATGTCCAACATGTGTAACTTCGATCAATTCCATGTCTCATTAAATGAGATTCCAACTGAACGGCGTCAAATCGACGCCCATAACAGCATCCTAAGCAAGGACATGTGATCCTACTAGGGTCTTTGGCGTGTTCAACAGTAAACTTAACGAACTTCGATACCCCATTCTCGTACTCTTTTGACAATCGATTACCAGACATCCATTTTTTATCCATACTAATTGAGTAATCTACATTAAACTATAAAAGTTAAACAAAACAGAGAATACCTGTAAGAAAATCACTAACTTCTAAGAATGCTACGCAATAGGATGCTTGGAAACGATCACAACTTTGCTCTTCACAGGTAACCCCTATAGCAGACAAAATATAAATTTTATTAAAATCATATTAATAATTAACCAAGACAAAAATACTAGATAATCCACCAAAACAAATCATATTAAAAATACTAGATAATCCTTAAACCAAAATGACACCCTTACTAAACATTGAGAAATTCTAACTAAACATATAAAACCATAATAACATATAAAACCATATCATATAAAACCATATTCATGTTGGCTACTCTCTTAAAAAATAGGAATTTCCAAACTATATTAAACATGCAAAATATAAACTCTTGTTTGTCAATCTAAAACATACAAAATATAAACTCTCATAAAAAATATAAACTCTCTTAAAAACATATTCAACAGAGAGACTTAACATAAAAATATATAAATCTCTTATCCACATTTTAATTATTCTTTCTTTCTTTCCATCATTTTCTCTTTATTTCCAAGAATTCTAACCACCAATCCAATAAAGTTGTTTTTTCTTAAGTATAAAGTAGTATTAAAGAAACTGGTCCTTACACACACTCTACTCTAACTTTACTCTATGATTGTTATCCATAAATTATTATCATTAACAACTATTAATTAATATTGCTCACCCACTCTAATAAAAATTTGAGGACACCATACATAAACAAACAACGAAACATTGCATTTTCATGACCAAACAGTTGTCACAAACAAAACTCTCTTAAAACATAAAAAATATAAACTCTCTTAAAAAATATAAACTCTTGTAGAAAACATATTCAGTTCAAATACTTAACTTGATTCTGGTTATAAACTCTCAAATATAAACTCTCAAATATAAACTCTCATATAAACTCTCAAATAAAAACTCTCTGTTTATAAAGACTTAACTTGATTGCATTCAAATAATAAAAACATATTCAGTTCTACTTAAAGATTACAACAACAATGGTGAAAATATACGTAAAAAGAAAACCAGAGTAAAACTTCAAATACCGTAACAATGGAGGAAATGCAATGCAGACGAGCAGAGGGACGGTGAACAGCGGCGAAATGCAACAGAGGAGGGCGACGGTTGGACGGCAACGGTGGGTTTATAGGGCAACGTTCTTTGTTCGCCAGAGAAAAAGAAAGAAAGAAATACGTAATGACTGTTCTTTTTCTCATAAAAATTCTGGTGGGTATTTTAAATTAATTCTAACTAAATCTATAGCAGCGCTTTTTAATGGCTTTAGCAGCGCTTTAAAAAGCGCTCTCAAAGATCTTCTTATGTACCCCATATAGCAGCACTTTATGGAAAAAGCGCTCTCGTAGACTAGACCTACAACAGCGCTCTATAAAAGCGCTGTCTTTGGAGTGTCTTAGACCCCCCATTTAGCAGCGCTTTTTGGAAGCACTGTCTTAGGAACCCCCTTTAGCAGCGCTTTTTAAAAAGCGCTTTCTTTGGGCTGTCTTAGACCCCTCCTTTTAGCAGCGCTTTTTAGAAGCGCTGTCTTAGGACCCCCATTTAGCAGCGCTTTTTGAAAAAGCGCTGTCTTTGGTTATCAATTTTTTTCTTTTTTTTAAATTCCTCTTTAGCAACGCTTTTTCTAAAAGCGTTGTCTTTGTATGCGCTGCTAAATGTCAATTCTGGCATAGTGTGTGTATGTGTGTGTGCGTGTGTGTGTGTGTGTGCGCGCGCATGTGCGTGTGTGTTCGTGATTTTGTGTGTGTGTGTGCGTGTGTGTGTGCGTGTGTGCGTACGTGCGTGTGTGTGTGCGCACGCACGTGTTTGCTTGTGTGTGTGTGTGTGTGTGTGTGTGTGCGAGAGAGAGAGAGAGAGGGTGCGCACGAGTGTGTGTGTGTTGCGTGTGTGTGCGCACG
>OZ012739.1:452632492-452637492 GCA_963859935.3 Lathyrus sativus | reverse complement strand
TGTGAGTGTTTGTGCGCGTGCGTGAGTGTGTGCGTGTGTCATTGTGTACGGACGCACGTGTGTGTGTGTGTGAGTGTGTGTGCGCGTGCGTGAGTGTGTGCGTGCATGAGTGCTTGCGTGCGTGTGTGTTTATGCATACGCTCGTGCGTGCTTGCATGTGTGTGTGTGTGTATGCGCGCGCGCGTGTTCTTGTGTGTGTTTGTGTGTTTGTGTGTATGTGCGCACTCGTGTGTATGTGTGTATGCGCGGGCACGCGTGAGTGTGTGTGCGCGGGCACGTGTGTGTGTTTGTGTGTGCGCACGTGTGTGTGTGTATGCGCATGTGTGTACTACTCAAGGTCATCTCTTGTTTACAAAAAGACAAGCCTTTCAAAGCTCTCAAGATCAAGTCAAGATATCTTTCAAGTCAAACTACATATGGAACTATGATTCTTCAAGAACTTGGATGCATTGCGGGTATATCAAATTCTACCCTTATAATTGATATACAAGTGTTCAAAAACATCAAGCATTTTAGCATAATACATGAGCATGTTTTTGAAACTTTAAAATTGGTATAACATTCATTTTTTAAAAGCATTTTTCTGAAAAATAGCAGTGTTAACCGATTAACCATATAGGTTAACCGGTTAACCATTTCAAATTTTAAATAATCTGGGCTAACGTTCCAGTGTTAACCGATTAACCATATAGGTTAACCGGTTAACACTGAACGTACAGTGAAAAATGGCTTTGTTTCAAGTTCAAAAAATTGTTTGAAAATTATACCATTTCATTTTTAAAAGGCTTACTCAAATGTACCTTTTTGAAAGGGTATTTTACTCATATAAATTCTGAGTTTTTCAATTTTGAAAAACACACCAAAAAAACTTCCAATCTCCAAACACTTTCTACATTCATTTTCAAATTGTCTTAGAATCAAATTCACCATTTTTCAAAATCTTTTCTAAGTGTTCATATGTGCATAAACTTCATATTCATCTTTGAACACTTGTGTTGAAAATTATAAGAGTGACTTTTGATCATTTGGAGAAGATCAACTTTGATATTATCATTATTCTCAAAACAAAAATCTCTACAAGTATTTGTATTCTGACTTGTGATCCAGGATTGTTGGACACAAGGGTGAGTGTTTACAAGAGAATTGTTCTTGTACACTTGTTAGTTTTATTGTTTGATAGTAGGCCTCACCGGTTGATGGTGTGATAGGTTGTACTTTATTAAACAACAGTGAAAACTCTCTTTCGTGTTGAAAGGGGAGTGGAGTACTCTCGGATTGTGAGGGGAACCACTATAAATCCTGGTGTCCATTGTCCTTTTACTTTCATCTGATTTCATAACCAAGAACATCAATCAGTAATATTTCAAGAAACCATAAAAACCGAAAAATTTCTAAAGTCCTAATTCACCCCCCCTCTTAGGCATACTCTGTACTTACAGTTTGTGCGTGTATGTATGCGTGTGTATGAGTGTGTGTGCGTGCGTGCGTGTGTGAGTGTGTGTGCCCGCACGTGTGTGTGTGTGTGTGCGCGCGCGCATGTGTATGTGTGTGTGTGTGTGAGAGAGAGAGAGAGAGAGAGTGTGTGTGCACACGCGTGTGTATGCGCGTGTGCGTGTGTGTGTGTGTGTGCGTGTGTGTGTGTGTGTGTGTGTGTGTGCACGTGCGTCTGTGAGAGCGTGTTGTATGTGTGCGTGTGCGTGTGTGTGTGTGTGTGTGTGCGTGTACATGCGTGCGTGTGTGTGTGTGAGAGAGAGTGTTGGCACGTGTGTGTATGTGTGTGTGTGTGTGTGTGCGCGCGCATGCGCACGTGTTTGTTCGTGATTGTGTGTGTGTGTGCGTGTGTGCGTGTGTGCGTGTGTGTGTGTACGCTCGCACGTATGTGTTTGTGTGTGTGTGTGTGTGTGCGAGAGAGAGAGGGTGCGCACGAGTGTGTGTGTGTGTGTTGCGTGTGTGTGCATGTGTGTGTGCGCACACATGTGTGTTTGTGTGTGCGTACGCGCGCGCGCGTGTCTGTGTGTGTGTATGTGTCCATGCACATGTGTGTGTGTGTGTGTACGCATGTGTGTGTGTTTGCGGGCACGCGCGTGTGTCGCTACTACGAAAATCGGCTCCGGCTGAACAGAAGAGTCGCCACCGTGCGTTATTTATCCCAAAGGAGGGAAAGGAAACGCTCGAAGTAAACCTACCGCAAAGACGGGACAGGAATGGTCATCGTAACCAAATCCTGGATTAGGGAGTCGGTTACGCAAGGGGAAGGTATTAGCACTCCTCACGTCCGTCGTAATCGACGGGATCCACGCTTGCTTGGTTTATCTAAAGGATGCAAAACAATCTATCTACGGCTGCTAAATCTAAACGGGAAGGAAACTGACTCGCTAGAGCGTCGCGCTCTATGCCTACGTATTCTCAAGAGAGAAAGTCAGAGTCATCGTAGTTCAGGAAACTACAGAGAATTGGCTTGCCAAGACTTTGCGTCTCGTGCCTACGTACTTCCACACAGAGTGGGAGATCAGAGCTTACGTAGTTCAGGCTAACTACGGCTAGACAGGGTATTCTCGATCACACAGGAGTGAGAGATTAAGTTGGCTTTGAAAGGTACGGGAACCTACGGGAACTAAAACTACAGTCTGGTCTCAATGCGCAAGGGCAAGAGAAAGGGAAACAATCAGGCGTCAGCGGGAAAGTCTCGATCGCACAGCAGCGAGAGAACAGAAGGTTAGTTGTTAGTGTGCTCGCTAGGATATCGCATCCTATGCGTACATATTCTCATTCGATATGAGAAATCAGAGCAGCTGTAGTTCAGCCTACTACAGCTAAAACCGGGAAAAAGGGAAAAGGGAGCTCGCTAGGATACGACATCCTATGCCTACGTACTCTCGTCGGGCATGAGAGATCAAAGCTAACGTAGTTCGACGGGAAAACGAATCTCAATTTCCCGGGGCAAGAGAAGAGAAACAGGGATTCGCTCGCACGGGGCGAGAACAAAGAGGAAGCAGGACTACGCCTAAACGGAAAGGAACTCGGGACACACACGCAAGAACCTAAGAAGAAACTCCTCAGCTGGCACTTCCTTTGTATCTGATGATGCAACCCACAACACTCGCTGGTTACCTGAAGATTTGAATACGACAATGATAATGAACGAAGCAGCTCCGGGGTTCCTGACGTACGCGCAAGCTCCATTTCAATCTTCTCCTCTCTGGATCTTTGATGACGATGCTCGAATCAAGACCAGTGTGACGCTTAGACCGTGATGGTTCGACTTATACGAGAAATCGAACTCTAAGAGGTAGCGTATTGATATCCGTGTCAAAGACAAGATGGAGAAATGATATCAAAAATCATTCTCCAATTGAATCATGCCACACGGCCAGCCAACAATAAAATCGGGATAAAATCGGATGGAAACGAAAATAGGAGAAAAATCCAACACAAAATAGAAATAATAGTCTACTCCTAAGATACGGCAATTAAATTCTACTAGAAAATATTCTAAAGAAATATAAAGAAACTTGCATATTAAAATAGCATAGAAAATATTATAATATTCTATAAAGAAATATATGAAGAACTATATTAAATCTATATTATTCTAAAAGAAATTAGAATTAAAACCCATAATATTGCATTTAATATTTTCAAGAAAAATATAAAAGAAAATAAAATGCAGCAGGGGGTTTATTAGTATTTGAGGGTGCAGGCAGAAAAAAACAAGGTGAGAGTTGGGCCCAGCCCAACAAATGGTCACAAAGAAAACAGGGAAGGGGGTGTAAAAAGAAACACGGGGGGGATGTCCCAAAATTCGTTGGGCCCAATACCAAACTCACACACACAGGGAGGGGGAAGAAAAATGAAACGGAGGTGTGGCCAAGAAAGAACCGTTGGGCCTAGTAGAGGCCCACTACCATACCAGCCTCTTCTCTCATACCCTCAAAACAAACCCTAATCCCTTCGCCCTCATTACACTGTTCATCCAAACGCGCCACTCCCTTTCCCTTCTCTCAGGCTCTTTCGTCTTCTCTGATTCTCTCTCTCTCTCTCAATCTTCTTTCTATCATCTTCAGATTTCGCTTTGAATCAACAACACAAAAGAGTAAAACAACAACAACCGAACTATCACATTCTTGGAAAAAACATGATCCATCTTTTGGCGTTCTTGAAGATCAGTAAACCTTGATGAAGGTTTGAACGGTTTCTGGAAGAGTTTCTTGAAGGAAGATTGAAGTTCGTTGGAGGTCTGAAGTGGATTCGAAGCCCTTCGTAGATTGCATGTTTGAAGATGGAAGTTCTTGAAGACGGTGAAGAACGATGATACGAAAGCTGAAAAAGACTTCACAGCTAACCTTATGAAGATCAAGGAGAATGCATGCGGATCTGAAGATTGTGGTGTAAATCAGCTCGTCTCCGGAAGACGTAGTGGTGAACAGGTTGAAAGATGCGCGAAGGTTAACCAAAAAATCTTCTGGAAGTAATGGATGAACATAGACGGAGGAACTGATGAACTTTGTGGATGGATCTTGATGATCTGGATAAAATCTGGGAATCTTGAAAAATGGATGAAGAACGTTGAGCGTTGTTAACGAGTTTGGTGATGATATTGAACGTTTCTGGAGATTTGGTTGAAGGTTGATGAACGTCAAAGAAGCTACGAAGAAAATCTGGAGATGATTCTTGAAGATTCTCTGGAGAAAGTTTCTGATGACGATTAAAATGGTGATGATTGTTGATGCATTATTCTTGGAAAGTTTTCAGATGACGATGATGGATATGATGAAACGATGAAGAACACGTGATGAAGATTCAAGCAATTCTGGGAAAATTATGATGAATGTGGTGTTTGGATGAAGATTGGAGGAGCTGGATGAATTCTGGGCAAAAATGTATTTCCGACGAGTTTGTTGCGGTGGTCGGAGGAGGTTAGGGTGGCCGGAGGTGAGCGGTTGGGGTGGTTGCATGGCTGGTGGCCATGCATCCGGTGAGGGCTGGGGAGTGGACAGGTG
>OZ012739.1:452627883-452631992 GCA_963859935.3 Lathyrus sativus | reverse complement strand
CGGGCACTCACACACGC
Source organism: Lathyrus sativus (assembly GCA_963859935.3). Classification (NCBI taxonomy): domain Eukaryota; kingdom Viridiplantae; phylum Streptophyta; class Magnoliopsida; order Fabales; family Fabaceae; genus Lathyrus; species Lathyrus sativus. The sequence goes on along the minus strand of OZ012739.1, from coordinate 452,631,975 downwards.
ACGCGCACACACATACGCGCACCTGCGCAGATACACCCACACACACCCGTGCGCGCACACACAGACACACACCCAAACACACGCGCGCGCACACAGAGACACACATACACACACAGACAAATCGTGCGCGCACACACACACACACACACACCCAACCACGCGTGCGCGCTCGCATCCACACACCCACACACACACGCACGTATGCACTTACGTACGCCGCTCGCACACACATACACACACACACGCACCCACACACACGTGCACATACACACAGACATACACACACACACGCACACACATACACACGCATGCCCACACACACACACGCGTGCGCACACACATACAAACACATGTGCGCACACACACACACGCACGCACGCACGCACGCATACACATGCACACACACACACACACACGCACACGCACTCGCGTGCACACAAACACACGCGTGCACACACAGACGCACATACACAGCATGCACACACACAAACACGCAGGCACGTGCACACACACACACACACACACCTACGCAGACACTCACACACAAACACACGTGCGTGCACACACACACACACACACACACACACACACCTACGCAGACACTCACACACAAACACACGTGCGTGCACACACACACACACACATACATACAGACACACGCATGCACGCACTCGTGTGCACACAAACACGTGCGTGCATACACAGACACACGCACACACGCACGCACACACACAAACGCGCAGGCACACACGCACGTGGACACACACACACACCCACCTGCGCAGACATACACACACACGTGTGCACACACACTTAGACATACACACACACACACAAGCACACGCGCGCACACACAAACACACACACACCCATACACACAGACACGCGCGTGCGCGCATGCACATACACTGGCATACGTGCGCGCACACTTATACGCACACACGCGCACACACACACACACATACACATGCACACACGCACGAATGCACTAACGCACGCCGCTCGCACACACACACACACACACACACACGAACACGCGTGGTACACACACAAACACATACACACTCATACACACACGCACACACACACGCATTCAAGCATACACGCACACGCACACACACACACATACACACTCATATACACGCACAAACACGTGCGCACACACACGTGCGCACGCAGACACACGCACAAACACACACTCGTGCATGCACACATGCACTCACAAATACGAAAACGCACGCATGCACACCCACACACACACGCAAACACAAACGCGCGTGCACACTCACACACGCAGACACACGCAAAAAAATATGCGTGTGCACGCAAACACACACACGCACTCACGCACGCACACACACACACATTCGCACTCACACACACACACACATAAACACGCACGCAAGCAGGCATGCACACACTCACGCGCACACACGCACGCAGGCACACACACACACACACATCTGCGCAGACACGCACACACACACGCGTGTGCGCACACACAGACACACACACAAACATACGCGCGCACACACAAACACACGCATGCGCACTCACCCACAGACACATACACACGCGCACACACACACACAGACACACAAACACACACGCACTCGCGTACCTGCGCAGACACAGAAACACACACGCGCGCGTGCCTGAACACTCAGACACAGACACACACACGTATGTGCGCGCACACACAGGCACACGCACAAACACACGCGCCCGCACACATAGACACACAAAGACAACCACACGCGTGCGCGCGCACCCACCTAAACACGCGAGCATGCGTGCGTGCGCACGGACACACACAAACTCGCATTCGCACACACACACCCGCATGCACTAACGCACGCCGCTCACACACAGATACCCGCACACACACACACACAAACACACACACACACCTGCACACACATACACACACCTGCACACACACACACACACACACACACGTGTGCACACACAAACACACACACGCACGCACACGCTCACACACACACACACACGCACTCGCGTGCTTACAGACACGCGCGTGCACACACAGACATGCGCACACACACATGCGTGCGCGCACTCTCTCTCACATACACACACACACACAAACACACACACGTGCACACGCACACACATATGCGCGTACAAATACGCACGCACACACACACACACACGTCCGCACATACAGACACACACCAAAACGCACGCGCGCGCACGCACAAACCCACACACACAGACACATGCGTGCGCGCGCACAAACACACACACGCGCACGCGTGCGCCCACACTCACAGACACATACACACGCACACACACATGCACACACACACACACACACACACACACGCACACATAAACACGCACACACGCACTCGTGTGCAAACAAACACGCATGCGCGCATACATACAACACACACGTGCGCACGCACACACACACGTACCTGCGCAGACACACTAACACAAACACGCGTGTGCGCTAGCACACAGACACAGACACAGACACACACACACACACGCACGTGCGCGCACGCACAGACACACACACAATCACACGCGTGTGCACACACAGACTCACAAACACACACACACGTGCGCGCACACACATACGAACACGCGCGAACGCAAACACGCGCGTGCACACAAACAAACATACACACGCGTGCACACAGTCACATGCACACACACACATGCACGCACGTGCACGCACACACACACACACACACACACACACAAACACGCGCGCACACACACACAAGCACGCACGCACACACACACACACACACGTACGGGCACACACGTGCACACACACACACACACAAACACGCAGGAACGCACGCACGTTCATGCACACATACACGTGCGCAAACACCCACCCACCCACACACACACACACGTGCGCGCGCGTGCACGCACACTTAGACGCACATACACAAACACACGTGCGCGGGCACACAGACACACACACATACGCATTGGCAAACGCGTGCGCACGCACACACACGCACACGCGCACACACTCACACACACACGCACACACCCATGCACTATCGCACACCGCTCGCACACACACATACACGCACACACACACACACACACACGCACGCACACACACACATGCACACACACATACACACACGCAAACACACACACACACACGCACACACACACACACACACACAAACACACACGCACGCACATGCACACGCGCATGCATACACACACACAAACACATACGCACGTACACACACATACACACACACAAACACGCCCGTGCACACACAGACACACACACACACACACACACACACACACAAGCTCACACACAAACACGCACACACACGCACACATGTGTGTGCACACATACACTCACAAACATGAACACATGCGCGGGCTCACCCACACACACATGCGTGTGCGCACATACACACACGCACAGGCACATACGCCCACACACAGACACACACACACACACACACACACACACAAAAACACGCACAGGCACATACGCACACACACGCACACACACATACACACACGCACAGGCACACGCGCGCACACACACACAAGCACGCGCGTGCACACACAGACATACACACACGCACGCACACATACAAACACGCAGGCACACACGCACGTGGACGCACACACACACACACACACCTGCGCAGACACACACATACGTGTGCACGCACACTTAGACACACACACATACACACAAACACACACGCGCGCACACACATACACACATACACACAGACACACGTGTGCGCGCATGCATACACAAACTGGCATACGCGCGCGCACAGTTACACGCACACCTGCACACGCTCACACACACACGCACGCACGCACGAATGAGCTAACTCACACCGTTCACACACACACAAACACAAACACGCGCACGCGTGCACATACACATACAAACACATACACACTCGTACACACACGCACACGCACATAACCACAAGCACACACACGCACACACACACATACACACTCATACACACACGCACACACACACACACATACACACTTATACACACACGCACACACAACAACACACACACACACACACACATACACGTGCACGCA
>OZ012739.1:452600383-452622883 GCA_963859935.3 Lathyrus sativus | reverse complement strand
ACATACACTCACAAACATGAACACGTGCGTGGGCTCACCCACACACACACGCGTGTGCGCACATACACACACGCACATGCACGTACGCCCACACACAGACACACACACACACACAAACACACGCACACAAGCACGCGCGTGCACACACAGACATACACACACGCACGTACATATACAAACACGCAGGCACACACGCACGTGGACGCACACACACACACACACACCTGCGCAGACACACACATACGTGTGCACGCACACTTAGACACACACACATACACACAAACACACGCGCGCACACACGGACACACACGTACACACATACACACAGACACACGTGTGCGCGCATGCATACACACAGAGGCATACGCGCACGCACAGTTACACGCACACGCGCACACGCTCACACACACACGCACGCACGCACGAATGCACTAACTCACACCGCTCACACACACACACAAACACAAACACGCGCGCGTGCACATACACATACAAGCACATACACACTCGTACACACACGCACACGCACATAACCACAAGCACACACACGCACACACACACATACACACTCATACACACACGCACACACACGTGCCCACTCACACACACACATACACACTTATACACACACGCACACACAACAACACACACGCATACATACACGTGCACGCACACACACGCAAACACAACATACATACGTGCGTGCACACATGCACTCATAAATACGAAAATGCGCGCGCGCACACCCACTTACACACGCACACACAAACGCGCATGCGCACAAACACAAACACACACACACACACACACACACACACACAAACACGCGCAAACAAAAATTCGCGTGCGCGGAAAGACACACACGCGTACGCGTACACACACACACACACGCGCACTCACGCACGCACACGCACACGTACACACACACTCGCACATACACACACACACACAAATAAACACGCACGTAAGCAGGCATGCATGCACACGCACACACAAACACACACGCACACACATGCGCAGACACACACACACACATGCGTGCAGGCACACAGACACTTGCGCGCGCACACACGCACACCTGCGCAGACACACACACACACACACGCACGCACACACATACACACACACAAACATACGCGCACACACACACACACATGCGTGCGCGCGCACACACCAACCCACGCGCGTGCACGCACACACATACGCGCGTACACACACACGCACACACACACACATGGACACACAAACACGCACACACGCACTCGCGTGCAAACAAACACGCGTGCGCGCATACATACAAACACACACGTGCGCGCACACACACATACACGTACCTGCGCAGACACAGACACACACACACGCGCGTGCGCGAGCACACAGAGACAGACACGCACACATACACGCATGTGCGCGCACACATTGACACACACACAAACACACGCACGCGCAAACATAGACTCACAAACACAAACACACGCGTGCGCGTGCACCCACTGAAACACGCGGGCGTGCGTCCGTGGGCGCGCACTCGCACACCCCCCCCCCCCCCCCCACACACACACACACACGTATGCACTAACGCACACCGCTCGCACACACATACCCACACACGCACACGCACACACACACACATACACACACACACTCGCACACGCACACACACATACACACACGTGCGCACACACAAACCCACACACGCACGCACACACACACGTAAACGCACACACAAACACACGCACTCGCGTGCACACAAACACGCGCGTGCATACAGAGAAACACAAACGCACAAACGCGCGTGCGTGCACACACTCTCTCTCTCACAGATACACACACACACACACAAACACACAAACACACAGACACGTGCGCGCGCGCACACATGCACACACACACATGTGCGCCCAAAAATGCACAAACACGCGCGCGCGCCCCTCGCCCACATACACACACACACACGCGTGCACATTCTGTCTCTCACACACACACGCGCGCGCGCACATGCAAACGCACACACACAGACATACGCACACACACACACACACGCGCACACACAAACACACACACACACACACACGCGCGTACTCACACACACATACACACATACATACACACACACACGTGCGCGCACACATATACGAACACGCGCGAACTCACACACACGCGCGTGCACGCACACTTAGACACACACACACACACAAACACACGTGCGCACGCACACAACACAAACACACATACACACAGACACACGCGTGCATGCATGTACACACACACTGGCATATGTTTGCACACTTACATGCACACACGTACACACTCACACACATACGCACGCACGAATGCACTAACGCACGCTGCTCGCACATATACAAACACACGCGCGTGCACATACACACACGCACACGTACACGCGCACAAGCACGCACATGCACACACACACATACACACTCATACACACACACACACACGTGAATACACACACAAACATACACACTTATACACACACAAACACACAACAACAAACACACACAAACACACAACAACAAACACACACAAACACGTGCGTGCGCACACGCACACACACGCACACACACACACACACACGTGCGCACATGCACTCACAAAAACGAAAACGCGTGTGCACAAACCCACACACACACACACACACACACAGACAAACGCGCGTGCACACGCACACAGACAAACACGCGCAAACAAAAATTCACGTGCGCGAAAATGCACAGATGCTTACAAGTACACACACACACACACATACACACACACACGCACTCACGCATGCACGCATGCACACACACACACCTGCGCAGACACACACACACAAACATGCGCGTGCGTGCTGGCACACACACACACACTTGCACAAACACACGCGCGCGCGCGCTCGTTCGCACGTATAGACACATGCGTGCGCGCGCACACACCAACACGCACGCGCGCGTGTACACACACAGACACTTACACACACGCACACACACACACATACATACATACGCGCGCAAACACACAGACACACACACAGGCACACACACAGTGACGGACACACAAACACACACATACATACAAACACACACGTGTGCACAGACACACACACGTACCTACGCAGACACAGACACACACACACACACGCACGTGCGCGCGGACACAGACACACACAAAAACACGCGCGCGCACGCACACAGTCACACAAACACAAACACACGCGTGCGTGCCCCCACCAAAACACACAAGCGTGCATGCACGCGCAAACACACAAACGCGCACTCGCACACACAGACACACACACGCATGCACTAACGCACGCCGCTCGCACACACATACCCAAACACGCACACGCGCACACACACACGCGCGCACACACATGCGCACACACCCACACACATACATGCGCACACACAAACACACACCCGCACACACACACACACACGCGCACACACACGCACACACACACACACACACACACACACACACACTCGCGTGCACACAAACACACGCGTGCACACGCACACACACACGCACACCCACACACACACGCACACACACACACGCGTGCGCACACTCTCTCTCTCCCAGACACAAGCACACACACGTGCGTGCGCACACACATGCACACACATACACACACGTGCGCGCACAAATTCACACACCCATGCGTGCGCGCGCACAAATACACACACACATACGCGCGCGCATATACGCTCACACGCGTGCGCGTATTCTCTCTCAAACACACACACACGCGGGCGCCCACATGCAAACACACACACACAGACACACGCACACGCACACACACACACATACACACACGTGTGCTCACACTATCACACACACATACACACAGACATACACACACACACACACACGTGCGAGCACACACATTCGAACACGCGCGCAGGCACACACACACGCGCGCACCCAAACAAACATACACATGTGTGCGCACAGTCACATGCACACATACACACGCGCGCACATGCACGCCCACACCCACACACACAAATACACACACACACACACTCACGCACTCAAGCACGCACACATACGGGCACACACGTGCACACACACACACAAACACCCAGGTACGCACGCACGTTCATACACACGTACACATGCGCAAACACCCACAGCCACACACACACACACGCGTGCATGCACACTTAGACACACACACACACAAACACACGCGCGCGGGCACATAGACACACACACATACACAGAGACAAACGCGTGCGTGCGCACACACACACGCACACGCACACACACACACACGCACACACGCACCCATGCACTATAGCACGTTGCTCGCACATACACACACGCAGACACACACAGAAACACGCGCGCGCACACACCCACATGCACACACAAACACACACACACACGCAACACACACAAACCCACACACGCACACACACAAACACACACGCACGCACACACACACATACATACACACACACACGCACACACTCACACACACGCACTCGCATGCACCCAAACACGCTCGTGCATACAGAGACACACACGCACACACGCACGCACACACACACGCACACACGTGTGTGTGCACATACACTCACAAACATGAACACGCGCTTGGGCTCACCAATACACATACGTGTATGCGCACATACACACACACACATACACAAACACATAAACACACAGACACGTGCGCGCGCTGTAACATCCTAATTTTTCCATACACTAAATAATATATCTAGTTAGATTTGAGATTTTAACAATGCTAGTTATTAAAAATTAAATGTTGAAACTAACACTTATAATAATTAATTTATTAATTAATTACTTTTTATATTTATTACTTTTATTCTTCAATTTGAATATCATCGTTTCATTTTATAAACTAAACTTTGAAATTTAAATTGGTACTTAAAACCCTTAACTTTAAGTTAATTAATTATTCATATTATTATTATCATTATTGTTGTTCTTGTTTTGTTATTATTATTAATTGATTTTATTTTATTTGAATATTATCATTTTACTCTATAAACCAATTAATAAATAAAATAATCTTAAGACAATAAAAATATCAAATAACTATCCTTTTTACTATTTTTATTATTATTAATATTATTAACATTTTACTTTTTATAAAAGAAATATATATATCTCATTTTCTATTAATATCCTACATAATATTATGTCATGAAATCAAGCTCCCATACCTTTGTCATAAATTATTTTCACAAAGTCATACTAGAACACCTAAAGCACTATTGATGAAAGATTAGTAAATATTTGATAGAGACATATTTACTAGCAAGAGTTGAAAAGTTGGAAGGTATGGGCAAAAGATGATAAATTATGTTATTTTAATATTTTACAACTAGTATAAATAGGGGTCTCTTCCACCCCATTTTCATTCATTCATTCACAAATCATCTTTCTTACTTCTTTACTTCTTTCCTTCTCTAATTTCTTCATATAGCAATATTAGTTTTAGTTATCGAAGTTCCCACGATATCGGTTCGTAACCTTTAGAGTATTTTGTGGTAAAAGTTCTTCTAAAGTTTCAAGGGAGTTTTATACGTCAAAGTTCTGCCCAAATCATTTTCATAAGTAATCGGTAAGCCGTTATAATATCCATTTTATTTTAATTATATTATTTTAATTATGTTATTTATATAAAGGTTATTTTAAATTTTCTATGCAAATTCCGTTCAGACATCGATATATTGAACTTATAAAGTCCAAAATAAATTTTACCATTTTAAGTCGTTATAATGCCCAAATTTTATTATAATTTAAATGTTATTAGAAATATAGTCTTGACAATTTTCTAAAACAAACAAATTCAAAAGGAGGTATAATATAATTTATATTTGAATTTAATAATTATTTTGGAGGTTATTATGATATATTTAAATAAATAAATATTTCAAGTTATAACGGGATTATGTTCAATTAACCATAAATTATATTCTAATTATTTCATAAATTTCGTACAATCCAACGGTTATCGTAAATTAGGTTCTTGGCAAAGATCGAAGACAACACTTGTGGACTTTCAACAACACTCAACAAAAGGTGGGGGCAAGATTTCGTATACGATTGGGACGGTTAGCGTAAAATAACTTAATATATATGTGTGTAGTGGTGACCTAAGCCCTACTAGCGATAAATAATTAAGGAGAGCCTATTCTCAAATAATGATTTTCACAAATCACTAGGCGAGGTTACGCCGACCTTAATTAATTATCATAGGAATAATCTTTGACAATTTGGTATTGTATTGTGCTTGCATTATTCGGTTAATTTTATAATTGTTTATTTTATTTATACTTGAATGGTTGTGATTGATAGGTTAAGGAAATAATCGGTTAATGAGAGAAAAACATTGCTAGATATTAAGTAATTGATCCCCATTAACATAAGGAAAGTTGGATACAATGAGTAGTTGTATTTGGTTGGGTTCTGGCTAAGGAAAGACTTGGTCGACTATGCCGTTTACAGTCCACCTCTCTTACCTGGGAATTTAACCATACAATTATCCATTATACAAACTGAACTTATTATGTAAGGATAAAGATCAAATATGGCAAGACATTGGATGGATTTGGTACTCAACCTAAGTATCTAGATAATAAGTATAACTTGAAAAGTTGATATGATAATTCCCCATTATTAACTTAATACTTATGGTTAAGAGTTGCCACAAGATGAGTGAGTGATCATATAGACTTGCATTAAGGAATGTGTAAGTCCACTGCCGTGCGGTATGGGACGCACGAGGTTGATCAGTCGCCTGCAATCCCGACGGGGATTATTATCTATGCATGCTAGGCAAGACAAGGTTCTTGGCCTGAATTCTCAGGGACGATCGACTTATAACACCTAGGCTCCATGTGAAGTTAGGTGGCGTAGCTCTTGGTAATTGGGAGTACGTTGGTGGCATGTGGTCTAGTGATATCTGATCTTGGTAAATGGGATAGATATCATTGACAGCGTTTAGTGGCCTGAGTCCGCATATAGTTTAGGGATGCATTAGAATAAGTAAAGTATATGTAATTGTGGGTATAAGATACGCTTGTTTGTATAAATATGGTTTCCATATATATTATTATTTTACACATTCACTCCCACTTTTAAACTTGTACATGAATCTTAGCCCTGTGTCATTTTTGTTTTGCATTTTGGATTATTTTATGACGATCAGACGATGAGCTCGAATCTTGCGTACTTCCCGACAACTCAGAAGGAAAGGATATGAAGTGACGTGGAGATGTGTTACTATAACATCTAGATTGGGAGTTGTTAGTGTTTTGTCAAACGCTCATCACATCCCTACTACTACAGTCAGTATAAGTGTCAGTCTTGTTGGACTTAGGAGGTCCCTTTTGGTATGCTTTCTTTTTGGTTTCCTTTCTGTACTTTTATGTTATGTTTTATCTATGTGGCAAGGCCGCTAGTCTTAACGGTGTCAAACTCTGTAAAATATATTTGAAGCATATGTATGTGAAACAGTATGTTTTTAAATAATTAACTATTGTCCTTTCAAAATTTCAAATTTTTCTGTATTTTTATAAGGTTTCATTAGAATTCCACTAATGGGACATAGGCTGTCTCATTTAATGGTATCAGAGCTGGTCGATTCAGCTCGGACCGTAAGTGTCTAGAATTATACTGACTGTATCAAGTTGGATTCCAAACTGGATGATAACTTTTCTTCTGTGCGTTGAGTCTTCATCTTGAGAGCCTTCTAGTATAATGGTCTAGGAAACTTATTTAGCACACTTTATTTTTCCTCCCCAACGGTCACAAACCCAACGGTGACGTAACGGACACTTCACAAAATTCACTTTATAAATACTTCACACCCATCCATTATTTTCATATCAATTCCTAAATACTTATCTATACCTTTCAAATGGATAAATCCTTTCTTTTATTCATCACTCTTCTTGTCATTATTTTGTTTGTTATTGGTATCATCAAGCATGAAGAATTAGGTAAAGATTTCGTAGCAATAATGATAATTATAGTTTTACCACTATTAGTCTTAGCTTGGTTTACAAGTAGAGGTTTTTGAATGAGACATGGTCACGGTTTTTGTAATCGTTGTTATTAAATAAATTGATACATTTTTGTTTATACATTAAATGTTGATTATGTTTTCCTGAATTCTAGTTATATTTAAGATATTAATTCAACATTTTAGACACAATTATCCCTTGCCTGTGGGAGACTTGATAAAAATCCTTATCGATGAATCATTCATTGGGATATAAATATACATAATTGTTATGTTCTTTATGTCTTGTGAATGATTGAACCTAATAACTATTCCTTTTCAGGAAGTTATGGTTCAGAACGTCAGAGGTGCGAGGCGTGGTAGGAGTGCTGCTAGAGGCACTACTAGAGGTATACGTAGGAATGCGAGTGATGAAGTTACTCCTGAAGGAGCACCTACCATTCCCATTGGACGAGAAGATCATTCCCAAACTGGAACGAACTCTCAAGCTGACACTCGAGATGTTCGTGAACTTGCTACAGCTGTGTTAGTTCAAACACAACAAAATGCTCAAATCCTGCAAATCACTCGAGATCATCAACTCTTTCAGCAACAACAAAGAGAAATGGTGCATGAAGATACAGGATTGAACTCGTTTCTGAAAGGAAAACCACCACAGTTTGGTGGTGACTTTAATCCGGAGGGTGCTGAGAAATGGTTGCAAGAAATGGAGAAGATATTTTCTTTCACTCACTGTAGAGAGAATAGAAGGGTTGGTTATGCAACATTCATGCTGACAGGCGATGCTGAAGCTTGGTGGAGAGGAAAGTATAGATTATTGGAAGAGGAAGGAAGAGAAATCAATTGGACCTTGTTCAAAGAAGAATTTTTGGGGAAGTATTTTCCAAAGTTATGTAGGAAAGAGAAGGAGAGAGAATTTCAGAATCTACGTCAAGGTGTGATGACGGTGGGAGAATATACTAGGAAGTTTGAATCCTTGCTAAAGTATTCTGAGTTTTACCGCTTGCATCCAAGGGAAGAATGGATGTGTGAAAAGTATCAAGATGGATTGAAATATGATATCCAGAGGGCAGTTTTACCTCTGCATATTATGCGCTTTGGTGAGCTGGTAGAAAGGTGTCTGGAGTTGGAAGGAATTGACAATAGGAAGAATCAATATGGATCAGGAGGATCAACCCAAAACAACAATCACAAGGGCCACTTTAACCGAGGCCACGGAGGAAGAATCCAACGAGGGGGTAGGCCATATCAAAGGCCTACACCTTATCATAACCAGGATTTTAGAAGGTTAATGTTCAAGTGTTACAGCTGTGGAGGGGCACATCTTAACAAAGATTGTCCAAATAGAAATATTGGAACTTGTTTTCGCTGTGGTCAGAAAGGCCACTTTCTCAAAGATTGTCCCCAAGGACAAAGTCAACCAACAGGCCAGAGGAGCGGCCTAATAAACAATAACAACATAGGGAGAGCAAGGAATGGAGGCCCAAGTGTTGGTCAGAGACCTCAGAATCAAAATAAGCCAACCACAGGAAGAGTATTTACAATTAGAGGAGCTGAGATCTCAAAGTCAGCTGGGTTAATTCAAGGTATGTGTTTAATTGGAGATAAGTTGGTATCAGTTTTATTCGATTCAGGAGCTACACATTCTTTTATATCTACCTCTTGTGCTGAACTTTTGGGATTCGAAATTGTTGATCACGATTATAAGTTGACTATCACAACTCCCTCGGGAGAAAGAATGGTAACTTATTCAGTCTGTGTAGACTGTCCAATAATCTTAGAAAATAGAAGATTCTTAGTAGATCTTGTGGTACTTCCGCTACAAGACCTAGATGTCATCTTAGGAATGGATTGGTTATCAGCCAACGATGTCAACTTGAGATGCAAGGAGAAAATTTTTACATTTGGAGAAGATAGTGGAGAAATCAGCAAAGCTGAAACCCTCACTCAAAGTTTTATGATGCTATTCTCCATGTCAGTAGGAGAAACCCCTAGTGTGGAAAATTTTCCCGTAGTCTGTGAATTCCCGGAAGTCTTTCCAGAAGAGGTTCCAGGTTTACCACCGGTTAGGGAAGTGGAATTTTCTATAGACTTGGTTCCAGGAACTGGACCAATTTCTATATCTCCTTATCGAATGTCACCCTCAGAGCTTGCGGAGTTAAAGAAATAATTAGACGAGATGTTAGAGAAAGAATTTATTAGACCAAGTGTATCGCCATGGGGAGCTCCAATCTTGTTTGTGAAGAAGAAGGATGGTTCTTCTAGACTTTGTGTGGATTACAGACAGCTCAATAAAGCCACTGTGAAAAACAAGTATCCTTTGCCTAGAATCGACGACTTGATGGATCAGTTAAAAGGAGCATCAGTATTCTCAAAGATTGACTTGAAGTCTGGATATCATCAGATCAGGGTGAAGGAAGATGATATTCCAAAAACAGCTTTTAGATCCCGTTATGGACACTATGAGTACTTAGTTATGCCATTTGGTTTGACTAATGCTCCAGCAGTATTCATGGATTACATGAATAGGATCTTTAGGTCATACTTAGATCAATTTGTTGTAGTTTTCATTGATGACATTCTGATTTATTCCAAGAATGAGGTAGAGCACAGAGAACATTTGAGAATTGTGCTACAGATATTAAAGGACCGTCAATTGTACGCGAAATTCTCGAAATGTGAATTTTGGTTGAAGGAGGTACAATTTCTTGGTCATGTAATTAGTAAAGAAGGTATTGCAGTAGACCCAAGTAAAGTCGAAGCAATAACAAAGTGGGAGAGTCCAAAGAATGTTGGCGAGATTCGAAGTTTTCTTGGACTAGCTGGATATTATCGGAGGTTCATTGAAGGATTTTCAAAGATCGCTTTGCCCATGACTCAGTTAACGAGGAAAGGTAAAAACTTTGAATGGACTAAAGAGTGTGAAGAAAGTTTTCAGAAGCTAAAGGAAAGATTGACTTCATCACCAATACTCATCTTACCAGACCCATTAGGAAATTTTGATGTGTATTGTGATGCGTCATATCAAGGTCTTGGGTGTGTGTTGATGCAAGAAAGGAAAGTGATAGCTTATGCATCAAGACAATTGAAGGTGCATGAGAGGAACTACCCAACTCACGACCTAGAGTTAGCGGCAATTGTGTTTGCCTTAAAGATTTGGAGGCATTATCTTTATGGATCAAAGTTCACTGTGTTAAGTGATCACAAAAGCCTGAAGCATTTATTTGATCAGAAAGATTTAAACATGAGACAAAGGCGCTGGATGGAATTCTTGAAGGACTATGATTTTGAGTTGCAATATCATCCCGGAAAGGCCAATGTTGTAGCAGACGCTTTGAGTCGAAAGAAACTTCATGTATCTGCAATGATGTTGAAGGAAGAAGAGTTGATTGACAAATTCGTGGATTTAAACTTAGGAGTACATCACAATGAAGGAAGTATATTCATAGGCGCTATTGTCGTGTCTAATGAATTTCTGAAATGGATCAAAGATGAACAACAACTTGATGACCGTCTAGTGAGCATAAAGGAAAATATAAGAAATGGTCAAAATGGAGAGTTTAACATAAGGAGTGATGGAATCCTAAGGTTTAAAGAAAGGTTGTGTGTACCTCAAAATCAGGATATTCAAAAGTTGATTTTGGAAGAGGGCCACAAAAGTAAGTTGAGTTTTCATCCAGGAGCCACAAAGATGTATCAAGACTTGAAGAAAATGTTTTGGTGGGTTGGAATGAAGAAACATATAGCAGAATATGTTCAAAGTTGCTTGGTATGTCAGAAGGCAAAGATTGAACATCAGAAGCCAGCCGGATTGCTACAACCTTTAGATATCCCAGAGTGGAAGTGGGACGGAATAGCCATGGATTTTGTAACCGCTTTGCCTAAGACTCAGAAACAACATGATGCAATTTGGGTGATCATTGATAGGTTGACAAAGAGTGCACATTTCATTCCCATCAACCAGACGTTTAAATTAGAGAGACTAGCTCAGGTATATGTAAAGGAGATTGTTAGATTGCATGGAATACCTTCAAGTATAGTCAGTGATAGAGATCCCAGATTCACATCAAATTTTTGGCATCAGTTGCATTTAGAGTTAGGAACAAAACTGAGGTTAAGTTCAGCTTATCATCCCCAAACGGATGGCCAGTCTGAGAGGACGATTCAATCGTTAGAGGATTTGTTGAGAGCTTGTGCTCTTGAACACAAAGGAAGTTGGGACGAGTTCTTACCATTGATTGAGTTTACTTACAACAATAGTTTTCACTCAAGTATCGGCATGGCTCCATATGAAGCATTATACGGAAGAAAGTGTCGTACACCTTTATGTTGGTATGAGGTTGGAGAAAATAAAATATTGGGTTCAGAATTCGTGCAACAAACGACAGATCAAGTTAAACTTATTAGAGAAAAAATGAAGGCAGCACAGGACCGTCAAAAGAGTTATAATGATAAGAGGAGAAGACCTTTGGAGTTCGAGGCAGGAGATCACGTGTTCATTAGGGTAACTCCTAGGGCGGGAATTGCACGAGCAATCAAAACTAGGAAGTTAACACCAAGGTTTATCGGGCCTTTTCAAATTCTACGGCGGATTGGACCTGTAGCGTATCACATTGCTTTGCCGCCAAACCTGTCTAATCTTCATGATGTATTTCATGTATCACAACTGAGGAAGTATTATCCGGACCCTTCACATGTCATTGAGCCTGAAACTGTGGAACTTAGAGATAATTTGGAATATGAGGCTATACCTGTCAAGATCTTAGATCATCGTATTAAAGAACTTCGTGGAAAGCAAATACCATTGGTTAGAGTCGTGTGGGATGATGTAACTGGTGATTCTACTTGGGAAAGAGAAGAAGACATGCGTCAGAAGTATCCACATATGTTTTAGGTACGCTAAATTTCGAGGACGAAATTTCTTTTAAGGGGGGTGGTAATGTAACATCCTAATTTTTCCATACACTAAATAATATATCTAGTTAGATTTGAGATTTTAACAATGCTAGTTATTAAAAATTAAATGTTGAAACTAACACTTATAATAATTAATTTATTAATTAATTACTTTTTATATTTATTACTTTTATTCTTCAATTTGAATATCATCGTTTCATTTTATAAACTAAACTTTGAAATTTAAATTGGTACTTAAAACCCTTAACTTTAAGTTAATTAATTATTCATATTATTATTATCATTATTGTTGTTCTTGTTTTGTTATTATTATTAATTGATTTTATTTTATTTGAATATTATCATTTTACTCTATAAACCAATTAATAAATAAAATAATCTTAAGACAATAAAAATATCAAATAACTATCCTTTTTACTATTTTTATTATTATTAATATTATTAACATTTTACTTTTTATAAAAGAAATATATATATCTCATTTTCTATTAATATCCTACATAATATTATGTCATGAAATCAAGCTCCCATACCTTTGTCATAAATTATTTTCACAAAGTCATACTAGAACACCTAAAGCACTATTGATGAAAGATTAGTAAATATTTGATAGAGACATATTTACTAGCAAGAGTTGAAAAGTTGGAAGGTATGGGCAAAAGATGATAAATTATGTTATTTTAATATTTTACAACTAGTATAAATAGGGGTCTCTTCCACCCCATTTTCATTCATTCATTCACAAATCATCTTTCTTACTTCTTTACTTCTTTCCTTCTCTAATTTCTTCATATAGCAATATTAGTTTTAGTTATCGAAGTTCCCACGATATCGGTTCGTAACCTTTAGAGTATTTTGTGGTAAAAGTTCTTCTAAAGTTTCAAGGGAGTTTTATACGTCAAAGTTCTGCCCAAATCATTTTCATAAGTAATCGGTAAGCCGTTATAATATCCATTTTATTTTAATTATATTATTTTAACTATGTTATTTATATAAAGGTTATTTTAAATTTTCTATGCAAATTCCGTTCAGACATCGATATATTGAACTTATAAAGTCCAAAATAAATTTTACCATTTTAAGTCGTTATAATGCCCAAATTTTATTATAATTTAAATGTTATTAGAAATATAGTCTTGACAATTTTCTAAAACAAACAAATTCAAAAGGAGGTATAATATAATTTATATTTGAATTTAATAATTATTTTGGAGGTTATTATGATATATTTAAATAAATAAATATTTCAAGTTATAACGGGATTATGTTCAATTAACCATAAATTATATTCTAATTATTTCATAAATTTCGTACAATCCAACGGTTATCGTAAATTAGGTTCTTGGCAAAGATCGATGACAACACTTGTGGACTTTCAACAACACTCAACTAAAGGTGGGGGCAAGATTTCGTATACGATTGGGACGGTTAGCGTAAAATAACTTAATATATATGTGTGTAGTGGTGACCTAAGCCCTACTAGCGATAAATAATTAAGGAGAGCCTATTCTCAAATAATGATTTTCACAAATCACTAGGCGAGGTTACGCCGGCCTTAATTAATTATCATAGGAATAATCTTTGACAATTTGGTATTGTATTGTGCTTGCATTATTCGGTTAATTTTATAATTGTTTATTTTATTTATACTTGAATGGTTGTGATTGATAGGTTAAGGAAATAATCGGTTAATGAGAGAAAAACATTGCTAGATATTAAGTAATTGATCCCCATTAACATAAGGAAAGTTGGATACAATGAGTAGTTGTATTTGGTTGGGTTCTGGCTAAGGAAAGACTTGGTCGACTATGCCGTTTACAGTCCACCTCTCTTACCTGGGAAGTTAACCATACAATTATCCATTATACAAACTGAACTTATTATGTAAGGATAAAGATCAAATATGGCAAGACATTGGATGGATTTGGTACTCAACCTAAGTATCTAGATAATAAGTATAACTTGAAAAGTTGATATGATAATTCCCCATTATTAACTTAATACTTATGGTTAAGAGTTGCCACAAGATGAGTGAGTGATCATATAGACTTGCATTAAGGAATGTGTAAGTCCACTGCCGTGCGGTATGGGACGCACGAGGTTGATCAGTCGCCTGCAATCCCGACGGGGATTATTATCTATGCATGCTAGGCAAGACAAGGTTCTTGGCCTGAATTCTCAGGGACGATCGACTTATAACACCTAGGCTCCATGTGAAGTTAGGTGGCGTAGCTCTTGGTAATTGGGAGTACGTTGGTGGCATGTGGTCTAGTGATATCTGATCTTGGTAAATGGGATAGATATCATTGACAGCGTTTAGTGGCCTGAGTCCGCATATAGTTTAGGGATGCATTAGAATAAGTAAAGTATATGTAATTGTGGGTATAAGATACGCTTGTTTGTATAAATATGGTTTCCATATATATTATTATTTTACACATTCATTCCCACTTTTAAACTTGTACATGAATCTTAGCCCTGTGTCATTTTTGTTTTGCATTTTGGATTATTTTATGACGATCAGACGATGAGCTCGAATCTTGCGTACTTCCCGACAACTCAGAAGGAAAGGATATGAAGTGACGTGGAGATGTGTTACTAAAACATCTAGATTGGGAGTTGTTAGTGTTTTGTCAAACGCTCATCACATCCCTACTACTACAGTCAGTATAAGTGTCAGTCTTGTTGGACTTAGGAGGTCCCTTTTGGTATGCTTTCTTTTTGGTTTCCTTTCTGTACTTTTATGTTATGTTTTATCTATGTGGCAAGGCCGCTAGTCTTAACGGTGTCAAACTCTGTAAAATATATTTGAAGCATATGTATGTGAAACAGTATGTTTTTAAATAATTAACTATTGTCCTTTCAAAATTTCAAAATTTTCTGTATTTTTATAAGGTTTCATTAGAATTCCACTAATGGGACATAGGCTGTCTCACGCGCACACACATGCATACACACACACACATGTGCGCCCAAAAATGCACAAACACGCGCGCGCGCCCCTCGTCCACATACACACACACACACACGCGCGCACATTCTGTCTCACACACACACGCGCGCGCGCGCACATGCAAACACACACACAAACACACGCACACGTGTACACACGCACACACACACACACACGCACACACAAACACACAAACACACAAACACGCGCGCGCGTGCTCACACACACATATATACACACACACATGTGCGCACACACATACACAAACACGCGCGAACGCACACACACGCGCGTGCACGCACACTTAGACACCCACACACACACAAACACAGACACACGTGCGCACGCACACAACACACACACACATACACACAGACACACGCGTGCATGCATGTACACACACACTAGCATATGTGTGCACACTTACATGCACACACGTACACACTCACACACATACGCACGCACGAATGCACTAATGCACGCTGCTCGCACATAAACAAACACACGCACATGCACATACACACACGCACATGTACACGCACACAAGCACACACATGCACACACACACATACACACTCATACACACACACACACACACGCATACACACTCATACACACACACACACACGTGCATACACACAAACATACACACTCATACACACACAAACACACAACAACAAACACACACAAACACACAACAACAAACACACACAAACACGTGCGCGCGCACACACACGCACACACACACACACGTGCACGCACATGCACTCACAAAAATGAAAACGCGCGCGCACAAGCCCACACACACACGCACAGACAAACGCGCGTGCACACACACACACACAAACACGCGCAAACAAAAACTCACGTGCGCGAAAATGCATAGACGCTTACGCGTACACACACACACACATACACACACACGCACTCACGCATGCACGCACGCACATACACACACACCTACGCAGACACACACACACAAACATGCGCGTGCGTGCTGGCACACACACACACACACACTTGCACAAACACACACGCGCGCGCGCGCGTTCGCACGTACAGACACATGCGTGCGCGCGCACACACCAACACACACACGCACGCATACACACACAGACACTTACACACACACACACACACACACACAAACACACACACGCATACATACGCGCGCAAACACACAGACACACACACACGCACACACACAGTGACGGACACACAAACACGCACATACATACAAACACACACGTGTGCACAGACACATACACGTACCTACGCAGACACACACACACACACACGCACACCCACGCGCGTGCACACACAGGCACACAGACAAACACGCGCGCGCGCACACACAGTCACACAAACACAAACACACGCGTGCGCGCCCCCACAAAATCACGCGGGCGTGCGTGCACGCGCAAATACACAAATGCGCACTCGCACACACAGACACACACAAACATGCACTAACGCACGCTGCTCGCACACACATACCCACACACGCACACACACACGCGCGCGCACACACATACCCACACACCCACACACATACGTGCGCACACACAAACACACACCCGCACACACACACATGCACACGTGCACACACGCACGCACACACACACTTGCGTGCACACAAACACACGCGTGCACACGCAGACACACACACACTCACACACTCTCTCTCTCCCAGACACAAACACAAACACGTGCGCGCGCACACACTTGCACACACATACACACACGTGCGCGCATAAATTCACACACCCATGCGTGCGCGCGCACAAATATACACACATGCGCGCGCATATACGCACACACGCGTGCGTGTATTCTCTCTCAAACACACACACGCGCGGGCGCCCACATGCAAACACACACACAGACACACGCACACGCACACACACACACATGCACACACGTGTGCTCACACTATCACACACACATACACACAGACATACACACACACACACACGTGCGAGCACACACATTCGAACACACGCGCAGGCACACTCACGCGCGCGCACACAAACAAACTTACACACGCGTGCGCACAGTCACATGCACAAATACACACGCGCGCACGTGCACGCGCGCACCCACACACACAAATACACACACACACGCTCACGCACTCAAGCACGCACACATACGAGCACAAACGTGCACACACACACACACAAACACGCACGCACGCATGCACGTTCATACACACATACACATGCGCAAACACCCACACCCATACACACACGCGCGCGCGTGCATGCACACTTAGACACACATACACAGAGACAAACGCGTGCGCGCGCACACACACACCCACACGCACACACACACACACACACACGCACACACGCATCCATGCACTATCGCACGTCGCTCGCACATACACACACGCAGACACACACAGACACACGTGCGCGCACAAACACATACACATGCACACAACACACACGCAAACACACAAACCTACACACACACACACAAACACACACGCACGCACACGCACACACGCATGCATACACACACGCACGCACTCACGCACACACGCACTCACATGCCCCCAACCCCCCCCGTGCATACAGAGACACACACACACGCACACACGCACACACACACGCACACACATGTGTGTGCACATACACTCACAAACATGAACATGCGCGCGGGCTCACCCATACACATACGCGTATGCGCACATACACAAAGACGCACACGCTTGTACGCACACACAGACACACACACACACACACACACACACAAACACGCGCACACAAGCACGCGCATGCGCACTAACACACACGTGTGAGCGCACACACACATACACACACACACACACTCCCGCATGCACGCACACCCATACACACACACATTGCACATACACACACACACGAGCGTGCGCGCGAACACACATACACGCGGGCACGCACGCACCTGCGCTGACACACCCACACACACGCGTGCGCGCACAGTCAAGCACATACATAAACACACGCGCGCGCGCACACACACACACACACATACACACACGTGTGCTCACACTATCACACACACATACACACAGACATACACACACACACACACAGGTGCGAGCACACACATTCGAACACGCGCGCAGGCACACACACGCGCGTGCAAACGAACAAACATACACACGCGTGCGCACAGTCACATGCACACATACACACGCGCGCACGTGCACACCCATACCCACACACACAAATACACACACACACACACACACTCACGCACTCAAGCATGCACGCGCACACACACATACACATACGGGCACACACGTGCACACACACACACACAAACACGCAGGCACCCACGCACGTTCATACACACATACACATGCGCAAACACCCACACCCACACAAACACACACGCGTGCATGGGCACATAGACACACACACACACACACACACAAACACGCGCGCGCGCGGGCACATAGACACACACACACATACACAGAGACAAACGCGTGCGCGCGCACACGCACACGCACACGCACACACACACGCACACACGCATACACGCACCCATGCACTATAGCATGTTGCTCGCACATACACACATGCAGACATACACAAATACACGCGCGCACACACACACATGCACACACACACACACACGCAAACACACAAACTCACACACGCACACACACAAACACAGACGCACGCACACGAACACACGCATGCATACACACACACGCACGCACTCACACACACGCACTCGCATGCACCCAAACACGCTCGTGCATACAGAGACACACACACACGCACGCACGCACACACACACGCACACACGTGTGTGTGCGTATACACTCACAAACATGAACACGCGCGCGGGCTCACCCATACACATACGCGTATGCGCACATACACATACACGCACACGCTTATACACACACAGACACACACACAGACACACACAAACACGCGCACACAAGCACGCGCATGCGCATAAACACACACGTGTCCGCGCGCACACGCATACACACACACACTCCCGCACGCACGCACACACATACACACACACTGCGCATACACACACACACACGATCGTGCGCGCGAACACGCATACACGCGGGCACGCACGCACCTGCGCTGACACACCCACACAAACGCGTGCGCGCACACTCAAGCACATACACAAACACACGCGCGCGCACACATAGATACACACACCACACAGACAAACGCATGCGCGCGCACACACACACACACATAAACGCGTGCGTGCACACCCTCACACACACACACACACACGCATGCACTAACGCACACCGCTCGCACACATACACACACGCACACACACACACACACACACACACACACGTGCACACGCACACATGCATACACACACGCGCACACACATGCAGACGCGTGCGTGCACACACACACAAGTGCGCACGCACACGCGCATACACACACACACGCACGCACGCACGCAGACATATACACATGAACACACACGCAAACACACACACACACACACACAAACACACACGCACTCACGCATGCATACACACACACACGCACACATCCACACACGCACACACGCACTCGCATGCACACAAACACGCCCGTGCACACACAGATGCACACACACGCACACACGCACACACACACCCACGCACGCACACACGCGTACGCACACACACGCTCACACACAAACACACACACACACACACACACGTGTTTGCACACATACATTCACAAACATGAACACGCGCACGGGCTCACCCACACACACGCATGTGCGCACATACACACACACGCACACGCACGTACGCACACGCACAAAAACACACACACACAAAAACACGCGCACAAAAGCACACGCGTGCGCACGAACACACACAAGCGTGCGCGCGCACACACACACATACACCCACACGCACTCCCTCACGCATGCACGCACACATACACCCACACGCACTCCTGCACGCATGCACTAACGCACGCCGCTCGCGCACACATACCCACACACGCACACGCACACACACACACACTCGCACACGCGCACACACACATACACACACACACGTGCGCACACACAAACCCACACACGCACGCACGCACACGCAAACGCACACACAAACACACGCACTCGCGTGCACACAACCACGGGCGTGCATACAAAGACACACAAACGCGCGCGCGTGCGCACATTCTCTCTCACAGATACACACACACACAAACACACAGACACGTGCACACACACACATGCACAAACACACACATGTGCGCCCAAAAATGCATAAACACGCGCGCGCACATTCTGTCTCACACAAACACATGCGCGCGCGCACATGCAAACGCACACACACAGACACACGCACACGTGTACACATGCACACACACACACACAAACACACATACACACATACATACACACACACGTGCGCACACACATATACGAACACACGCAAACGCACACACACGCGCGTGCACACACACTTAGACACACACACACACACACAAACACACATGCGCGCGCATACAACACACACACACGTACACACTCACACACATACGCACGCACGAATGCACTAGCACACGCTGCTCGCACATACACAAACACACGCGCGTGCACATACAAACACGCACACACACGCACACAAGCACACACATGCACACACACACATACACACATGTACACACACGTGCATACACACACAAACATACACACTCATACACACACACACAAACAACAACAAACACACACAAACATGTGCGCGCACACACACACGTGCGCGCACATGCACTCACAAAAATGAAAACACGCGCGCACACACCCACACACACACACACACACAGACAAACGCGCCTGCACACACACACACACACACAAACACGCGCAAACAAAAATTCATGTGCGCGCAAACGCACACACGCTTACGCGTACACACACACACATACACACACACACACGCACTCACACATGAACGCACGCACACACACACACCTGCGCAGACACACACACACAAACATGCGTGTGCGTGCTGGCACACACACACACTTGCACACACACACGCGTGCGCGCGCTCTCGCGTGCACAGGCACATGCTTGCGCGCGCACACACTAACACACACACGTGCGCGTACACACACAGACACATACACACACACACACACACACACACAAACACACACACGCATACATACGCGCGCAAACATACATACATACACACACACTGACGGACATACAAACACGCACATACATACAAACACACACGTGTGCACAAACACACACACGTACCTATGCAGACACAGACACACACACACGCACACGCACGTGCGTGCACAAACGGGCACACAAACAAACAAGCGCGCGCGCACGCACAGTCACACAAACACAAACACACGCGTGCGCGCCTCCACCAAAACACGCGGGCGTGCGTGCACGCGCAAACACACAAACGCATGCACTAACGCACGCCGCTCGCACACATATACCCACACACGCACACACGAACACACACACACACACACACGCACACACACACACACACACATACGTGCGCACACACAAACACACACCCGCACACACACACACACGCACACACGCACACACGCACACACGCACACACGCACACACACACACACACACACTC
>OZ012739.1:452580383-452595383 GCA_963859935.3 Lathyrus sativus | reverse complement strand
GCTGGCGAACCTGCGAAACCAAAAAATTCCCAACTGTTCCAAAATCACCATAACCTCAAAAATCGACCGATTAAATCTAAATTAGTCCCAGTAGCATAGCCCACTCATCACCCGACTAAAATACACCATCTATTTCAGATTCTAACCGATAAAACTCAGTTTCTACCGATTAAACCATCTTCCGACCTAGAAATAGAAACATAGAAAATAATCCAACAAATCCAATCTAGCACATACATGATTACATACATTATCAAGATGATAAAACTTCTCACCCTTACCTGATTAATCGTAAGCTAAGTTTGATTCTTGATGATTCTAGGTTTTGTTCCACTTTCTCTTCTTTTCTCTCCTCCTCTTTTCTTTCTCTTGTTTTTCTTCTTAATGTTTCTATCTTTCTCTTTTCTCTCTATATCACATATTATATTTTCTTTCCTCCCAAATTCTTTCCACACACTTATCAATTATTTCTCACAAAATATCCACTTAATATTATCACTAATGCCCAAAATACCCTTTAACCTATGTTTACCCGAAACTCTCAAAGTCGGCAAAAATAGCTCAATATGTAAACATAACATATTATCACACAAATTCCACATAAATAAAATATTTACTTAAATAAATCAAATAAGGACTCAATAAAAATGGGAATTCAGAATCGGGGCGTTACAACTCTCCCCCACTTTAGAAATTTTCGTCCTCGAAAATATTACCTGATTCAAACAGCTCTGGATGCGACTCACGCATCTTACTCTCCAATTCCCAAGTCATATTGCCTTCCGCAGCACCTCCCCATGCTACTTTCACAAGCGCGATATCTTTGCCTCTTAACCTCACGGTCCAAAATCCTAACCGGTAAAACCTCAACTGTAAGATTATCTCTTACCTCAACCTCATCCATAGGAATAACATGTGACAGATCCGAAATATACTTCCAAAGTTGCGAAACATGGAACACATCGTGCAAATTCGAAAGGTTCGGAGGCAACGCCACACGATAAGGCACAACACCAACTCGTGCAGTAATCTGATACGGACCAATGAAACGGGAAGTCAACTTCTTTGACTTCAAAGCACAACCCACACCCGTAACCGGTGTAACTTTCAAAAACACATGGTCGTCTTCTTGAAACTCAAGATCCTCTCTTCTCTTATCATGATAACTCTTTTGTCTACTCTGAGAAGCTCTCATCCTTTCCCGAATAAACTTCACTTTTTCCGTTGTTTGTTGTACCATCTCCGGTCCAACTACCGACTTCTCTCCGGTTTCATGCCAACACAAAGGTGTTCAACATTTTCGACCATACAAAGCCTCAAATGGTGCTATACCAATACTTGAGTGAAAACTATTGTTGTAGGTGAGCTCAATCAATGCCAAATAACCATCCCAAGCACCACCTTGCTCGAGCACACAAGCACGCAACAAATCCTCCAATGATTGAATCGTCCTTTCGGTTTGACCATCCGTCTGCGGATGATGAGTCGAACTCAATCTCATCTTAGAACCCAAAGCCTTTTGCAAACTTTCCCAAAATCTCGAAGTAAATCTAGGATCCCTATCCGACACAATACTCTTAGGAACCCCATGTAACTTCACAATCACACCAACATAAATCTCGGCTAGCTTCTCCAAAGGATAACTAATATCAATCGGACTAAAGTGGGCAGATTTAGTAAGCCTATCAACAATCACCCAAATAGCATTGTGACCTCTTTGCGTATTAGGCAATCCCGTAACAAAATCCATCGATATACTATCCCATTTCCACTCTGGAATATCCAACGGTTGCATCAAACCACTAGGCTTCTGATGTTCCACTTTGGACTTCTGACAAGTCAAGCACGAATACACAAACTAAGCTACATCTCTCTTCAATCCGGACCACCAAAAGATTTTCTTCAAATCTTGATACATCTTATTCGCCCCCGGGTGAATACTTAAGTTACTCCGGTGTCCTTCCTCCAATATCATCTTTTTCAACTCTACATCATCGGGAATACAAATACGACCACGAAATCTCAAAACTCCAAAATTATCAACCTTGAAGTCCTCATTCTCATTCATCATCAAATCAACAAACTTCAAATCCAACTTTTGCTTTTCGCACACGGTAGCAAGAAAATCATTCGTAACATACAACATACCAAGTTTCACACTACTCGACGTCATCTCACAAACCAAACTCAAATCTCTAAAACTCTCCAACAATTCCCATTCTCTTACCATCAATGTTGACATATGAACCAACTTTCGACTTAAAGCATCGGCTACCACCTTTGCCTTACCTGGATGGTAATTCAAACCAAAATCATAATCTTTCAAAAACTCTAACCATCTCCTCTGCCTCATGTTCAATTCCTTCTGATCAAATAAATATTTCAAACTTTTGTGATCACTAAAAACTTCAAATCTCGCACCATAAAGATAATGTCTCCAAATTTTCAAAATAAACACCACGGCCGCTAACTCCAAATCATGCGTAGGGTATTTCTTCTCATGCACTCTCAATTGTCTCGAAGCATAAGTCACAACTTTCCCATCCTGCATTAAAACACCGCCTAAACCGGACAAGGAAGCGTCACAATAAATCACAAATGATTTCGTCGGATTTGGCAAAATCAAAACCGGCGCCGTTGTCAACCTTCTCTTTAGCTCCACGAAACTCTTCTCACAATCAATATCCTAAACAAAAGCCTTTTCCTTACAAGTCAATTGAGTCAACGGAAGTGCCAACTTCAAAAATTCTTCAATAAACCTCCGATAATAACCGGCTAATCCCAAAAAGCTTCGAATATCCGTAACTGACTTAGGAGCTTCCCACTGCATTACAGCATCAATCTTGGACGGATCAACACTAATATTATTACCAGAAATAACATGCCTAAGAAAACTCACTTCCGATAACCAAAACTCACACTTCGACAACTTAGCATACAATTGCTTCTATTTCAAAATCTGCAACACAACTCCCAAATGCTCTACATGCTCTTGGGACTTAGAGTAAATCAAAATGTCGTTGATGAACACAACCACAAAACGATCCAACTGATCATGAAAAATACGATTCATGTATTCCATAAACACACCTGCGCATTAGAAACTCCGAATGGCATCACTG
This sequence comes from Lathyrus sativus, assembly GCA_963859935.3. Taxonomy (NCBI): domain Eukaryota; kingdom Viridiplantae; phylum Streptophyta; class Magnoliopsida; order Fabales; family Fabaceae; genus Lathyrus; species Lathyrus sativus. The sequence continues at coordinate 452,592,261 of OZ012739.1, read as the reverse complement.
AAAATTCATAATGACCATACCGTGTCCTAAAAGCCGTCTTTTGAATATCCTCCTCTTTAACACGAATCTGGTGATAACCTGATCTCAAATCAATCTTACTAAAAACACGGGCACCAACCAATTGGTCCATCAAATCATCAATTCTAGGAAGCAGATACTTGTTCTTAATAGTTACCTTGTTCAACTGCCGATAATCAATACACAACCGCATACTCCTCTCTTTCTTCTTTACTAACAATACCGGTGCACCCCAAGGAGAAACACTCGGCCTGACAAACCTCTTTTTCAACAAATCATTCAATTGTTTCTTCAACTCTACCAACTCAGATGCCGATATACGATACGGTGCCAACGAAATCGGTATAGTACCCGAAACTAGATCAATCAAAAACTCAACTTCCCTCTTCGACGGTACATTCGTAATGTCCTCCGGAAATAGTTTTGGAAAGTCGCACGCCACTGGAACCATATGCAGTTCAACCTTACTCTCTACCGACGATGATGCAAACAAACAGAACACTTGAGTCTCATCCGCCAAAAGTTTCTTCAACTCTTTAGTAGATAGAAAACTCTCTTCCTCATCCTCCTCCAAAGAAGGAAACCTTACCAACTTGTGATAACAGTCAATACGGACTCTATTATACTGCAACCAATTCATACCCAAGATCACATCTAATCCTTCTAATGGCAAACACATCAAGTCCATAATAAAGTCTTTACCATACACGGTCAAAGGACAACTTAAACATACCAAAGATGTAGTTACCGACCCCGAAGCGGGAGTCTCAATAACCATATCGCCACCATAAAAAGATAAACACAAATCCAAACGCTCGGCGTACTCAAAAGAAATAAACGAATGAGTCGCTTCGGTATCAATAATAGCAACTAAAGGTGTATTATTAATAAAGCATGTACCTTTAATCAACCCATATGCATTAGTAGTGTCTGAACCGGCTAATGCAAATACCTTCCCACTTGTTGGAGCTTACTTTGGCTTAGTACACTTTGTACTAATATGTCCAACTTCCCCACAGTTGTAACACTTCACCATGTTCCTTCTACAATCAGTTGTAGCATGGCCGATACCTCCACAGTTAGCACACTTCGCCCCATCCTTCTTACACTCAAAAGATTTGTGCCCCACTTCACCGCACCTATAGCACTTAATGGGACTAGAACTTCCACCTCCGGACCTCTTAACAAAGTTTTCCCTATGCTTGCCTTTATCAGCAGGCGTCACATAAGGTCCACTCCTTACCGGTTGCTTTCCTCTCTTCTCATTGAAACTCTTATAGTGAGTAGAACGAGCTTTACTATCTTCTTCAAAGATTCTATAGCATTCGGTCAAGTCCGAAAACCTTCTAATCCTCTGATAACCCACCGCTTGCTTGATCTCAGAGCTCAAGTTATTCTCATACTTAACACACTTGGAAAATTCCGCCGTCACCGCATCATAGTGAGGATGAAACTTCACTAACTCTGTGAACTTAGCCGTGTAGTCTATCACTGACATATTGCCTTGTTTCAATTCCAAGAACTCCATATCCTTCTTTCCCTTCACACTCTCAGGATAATACTTTCTCAAAAATTCGGTGCAAAATAAATTCGAAGTGATTTCCTCATCGTCTACTTCAAGAACTTGTCTCATACCGACCCACCAGTCGTCAGCTTCTTCTCTCAGCATGTGAGTCCCAAGTCTCACCTTGTTCCCTTCAGCACAATTCATAACTCTAAAGATCCTCTCGATCTCCTCTAACCAAATCTGAGCACCGTCCGGATCAAACCTTCCCATGAATACCGACGGATGATTCTTTCTAAACTCATTAGTAGCGTTCACATTCGGCGCACCCTGCACCGCCCTAGCCATAGCCTCCAATGCAGCAGCCATCACATTGTCATTACGACCTGCCATATTCTGATTATTCCAAAAATAACAACAAGGTTAAACAACTGTTCAACCAACAAAACAACGAGACAGACACAACTGACTCAACACTGACTCTGATACCACTTAATGTAGCACCCCCTTTCTATACCCCCAAATAATACAAATAATTATTTAGGCATAAATTCAAAATTCCATCAGAGTACATTTATATCACGACATTAAAGGGGCATATCACATTATACCAAAAATTCAACAAATACAACACCTGCTCAACAGATATGCAACAACGGGGTAACACCCACAAGGAAAATATTAGAACATAGGCAGAAACATCTAAATATTTCATAACTTCCAAAACATGTAATCACATACATATACATCATTCAAGTTGATTTACAACATCATCAATATAAACAATATTCAACCAGCATGTTTACATAAACATTAATCAACAGATACAAACATAGATGTATCACAAAAGAATCAAAATAATCCCTAGCTACCCGATGCTACATATCAGAGTCGGCCGACCCAAAAAGAATGAAGCCACGCTTCACTAAGACTCCAACAATCTAATCTGCAATGCCTCATATAGCATTATAAAATAGCAGAAGGGTGAGAAACAATATCATAATACATAATGCACATAAACACACACACACACAGATATATATATATATATATATATATATATATATATATATATATATATATATATATATATATATATATATATATATATATATATATATATATATATATATATATATATATATATATATATATATATATATATATATATATATATATATATATATATATATATATATATATATATATATATATATATATATATATATATATATATATATATATATATATATATATATATATATATATATATATATATACACATAACGTCCAATAATGTCTTTCGCGTTCTCACCGCAACTCATCTCACTACACCGTACATCGCAATGTATCCACACATGTATATATATAAATAGAACACCAAGCATACACAATATGCTTCATCAATGTTTATATCAATTCATAAACATACACACCTATACATATATATTCACACATACATGTATCTTCAAGCCTTCCATTCATGCCAATTATCAAGAATTTACATAAACATCTACATTCATGTTTATTCACCATACATCATGCACAGATGTCAACATGCAACTCATAGAGACCGACACACGACTCTATGCAGATGCAAATGCGGTACCGACTCATTTCAGCAGGTTCAATTGAAGAACCAAAAATAACCATCGCTCACACCCCATATGGGCACACGAGGTTCTGTGCATTCTACGCGGAATCAAATATAACTATCGCAACATACGAGGTTCTGCAAATCCATCGAGGGATCAATAAATAACCATCGCTCACACCACACAAGTGCACACGAGGTTCTGCAGATTCACCGAGGAATCAATATATAACCATCGCTCACACCCCACAAGGGCACACGAGGTTTTGCAGATTCACCGAGGAATCAATATATAACCATCACTCACACCCCACAAGGGCACACGAGGTTCTGCAGATTCACCGAGGAATCAATCAACACAAGAATGCATACCATGATACTTCACATGCAACATGACTCATGACACTCTTGAAATGCATACATGCTTACAAACATACTCATGCATTCATAACATTCGTCACATACATTCATTATCCATTCAAAATATATGTATCACAAAACATATATATATTCATCATCCATTCAAACCAATTTCATACATGGTTCACATTCACAATCAATCTCGCCATACATTTCTATTCAATTCAAGTAAATGCACAAAATTGCCAAGCGACCACATTTCTCACCTCACGAATCACAAACTAGGATTCACGCTATACGGCTACCCACATCGTACATAACATCATATAATTAGTCATCTCAAATAAGGAATGATCGGAATCAAACCACACAACCAACCTACGGATAGGAAACACAAGAAAAGAAAACATGATGTCAAGTTCGTTAACCTTCGCCTGGCGAACTCGCTGGCGAAGGCAAACAGAAGCTACTACCATAGATTCGCTGCCACGTTCGCTGGGATTCGCCTGGCGAACCCCTTCGCTACCACCTTCACCTGGCGAACTTGTTAGCGAAGACTGATCTTGGCCACTGCCGTTGGTTCGCTACCCACTCGCTGGGCTTTGCGTGGCGAAGCTTCGCTGCCACTCGCCTGGCGAATGCTGGCGAACCTGCGAAACCAGAAAATTCCCAACTGTTCCAAAATCACCAAAACCTCAAAAATCGACCGATTAAATCCAAATCAGTCCCAGTAGCATAGCCCACTCATCACCCGACTAAACTACACCATCTATTCCAGATTCTGACCGATAAAACTCAGTTTCTACCGATTAAACCAACTTCCGACCTAGAAATGGAAACATAGAAAACAATCCAACAAATCCAATCTAGCACATACATGATTACATCCATTATCAAGATGATAAAACTTCTCAACTTTACCTGATTAATTGCAAGCTAAGGTTGATTCTTGATGATTTTAGGTTTTGTTCCACTTTCTCTTCTTTTCTCTCCTCCTCTTTTCTTTCTCTTGTTTTTCTTCTTAATGTTTCTATTTTTCTCTTTTCTCTCTATATCACACATTCTATTTTCTTTCCTCCCAAATTCTTTCCACACACTTATCAATTAATTCTCACAAAATATCCACTTAATATTATCACTAATTCCCAAAATACCCTCCAACCTATTTTTAACCGAAACTCTCAAAGTCGGCAAAAATAGCTCAATATGTAAACATAATATATTATCACACAAATTCCACATAAATAAAATATTTACTTAAATAAATCAAATAAGGACTCAATAGAAATGAGAATTCAGAATCGGGGTGTTACAACACACGCCACTCGCACACACACACACACACACACACACACACACACACACACACACGCACGCACACACACACACACACACACACACACGCACGCACGCACACACACACACACACACACACACCCATACACACTCATACCCACACGCACACACACACGCGTGCGCACACGCACGCACACACACAGCCACATGCACAAACACGCGCACCCGCAAACACACACACGCACACACGCACTCGGGTGCACACAAACACGCCCGTGCACACAAGCACGCACGCACACACACATACACACACACACGCGCGCGCGCGCGCACATAAACCCACACACATACACGTGGGCGCGCTCACACACGGACACACACACACACACGTGCGCGCACACATACACTCACACATACGAAAACGCGCCCACGCACATCCTCGCACACACGCATACACAAACGCGCGTGCACACCCAAACACACACACACACAAACGCGCACACAAAAACACGCGTGCGCGCAAACACAGACACACACACGCACTCACGCACGCACGCACGCACGTACGTACATGCACACACACACACACACAGACACATATACACGCAAGCAGGCACGCGCGCACGCGCAGACACACACAAACACCTTCACAGACACACACACACACAAATGCACGTGTGCACACACACACACACGCACACAAACGCACTCATGCATGCACGTGCAGACACACTCACACGCTTGCGCGCAGACACACACACACAAACACACGCGCGCATACACACACACAAACAAACGTGCAGACACACACACACAAACACACACACAAACACACACGCGCATACACAGACACACACACACACTCACATGCTTGCGCGCATACAAACACGCACACACACACGCACGCGCACAAAGACACAGAGACATACACGCGCTCATACACACGCGTGCGCACAATATCTCAATCACACACGCATACAAATACACACACACACACGTGCGCGCACAAACCTATGCACACACACACACATGTGCGTGCACACATACACACACATACACACGAATATGAGCGCACGCGTGCGTGCATACACACACACACGTGTGCGCACACACACAAACACACATGTGCGTGCATCCACACACACACGCACCTGCGCAGACACAGACACACACAGGCGCACGTGCATGCACACACAGACACAAACACACACACACGCGTGCGTGCGCATACATAAACACATGCGCGCGTACACACAGACGCAAACACAAACACAGGCGTGCAGGCAGGCAAACCCAAACACGCGTACGCGCGTGCGGGCGCGCGCACACACACTAACACGCACTTGCACACACACGCACACACACGCATGCACTAACGTGTGCCGCTCTCACACACATACCCACAACCGAACACACAAACACCTGCACACACACACACCTGCACACACACACACACACACACGCATACACACGCACAGACATACACACGTGCGCACACGCGTGCACACTCACACACATGTGCGCACACAGAAACACACGCACGCACGCACGCACACACACGCACACGCACTCACACACATGCACACACGCACTCGCGTGCACACAAGCACGTGCATGCACACACAGACACACACACACACACTCACACGCACACACACGCACGCACACACGAGCGTGCACACACTCTCTCTCTCTTACACACACACAAACACACACACACACACACACGTGCGCGCACAAATACACACACATACACACAGACAAACACGGGCGTGCATGCACACACACGCGGGCGTGCGTGCAAACACACGCATGCGCGCGTGCACACACATACACACACACACGCGCGCGTGCACACACTCTCTCGCACACACACACACACGTGCACACACAAACACACACACACATAGACACATGCACATGTGCACACGCACACATGCGCGCGCACACACACACACACACATACACACACGCGCGCGTGCTCACTCACACTCTCTCTCTCACACAAACATACACACACAAATACGTACGCGCACACAAATACAAACACGCGCGTGCACACAAACACACATACACACGCGTGCGCACACTCATACACACACACACGCATGCATGTGCACGCGCGCACACACACACGCACACACACACACACGCACGCACACACGCTCACACACACACGCACACACATGCGTACACACACACACGCACACACGCACACACATGCGCACACACACACACAGACACGCACACACGCATGCACTAACGCAGGCCGCTCGCACACACATACACATACACACGCACAAAGACACACACACACACACACACGTTCAAACACACACGCATACACATACACACACGCATACACACACGTTCGCACACGCACGCACACACGCACATGTGCGCTCACCCGCGCACACACACACACATGTGCGCTCACACACGCAAACACACACACACACACGCACGCTCGCACGTACACACACACGCACGCACACACACCCGTGCGCGTAAAAATTCACACACACACACACACACATACGAACACGCGCGTACACGCACACACACACACACACACACACGTGTGCGCACACGCGCACTCGCACACACACACACGCGTGCGCCCACTCTCTCTTGCATATAAACACACACGCACACATAAACACACACACACAAACATGCACACGTGCACACACGCACACACACACACACATACACACACACACATGCTCACACACACACACACACATACACACACAAATACGTGCGCGCACACACATACATACACGCGCGCGCCCACACACTCACACGTGCACACAAACACACATACACATGTGTGCGCATACTCATACGCACACACACACACACACACACACACGTGCGCACACACACACACACGCACACACGCAAACACACACACGCGTGCGGACACACACACACACACAAGCATTCACGCACGCACGCAGCATGCACACACACACATACCCGCACACACGCGCACACACACAAACACACAAGTGCGCACATGCGCGCACAAACACACACACACACAAACACCCAGGCACACACGCACGTGCATACACACATACACATGCGCAGACACACACACACACACACACACACGTGCGTGCATGCACACTTAGACACACACACATAAACACACGCACGCGGGCACACAGGCACACACACACACACGCAAACACACATGCGTGCATGCATGCGCACACGCATTCGCATACGCGCGAGTGCGTTCAGGCACACACACACGCACGCGCGCACACACACAAACACCTGCACAGACACACACACACACACACAAATGCACGTGCGCACGCACACACACACACGCAAGTACGCATGCACGCGCTGACACACTCACACGCTTGCGCGCATACACAGACACTTACAAACACACGCGCGCACACATAGACACATGCGTGCGCGCATGCTCCAAAGTGCGCGCGCACACGCACACACTGACACATACACGCGTGCTCACACTATCTCTTTCACACACGCACACAAAGACACACACACACACACATGCGCGCACACACACGTGCGCACACACGCGCGCACACACACACACATGTGCGCGCACATACACACACACACACACACACACACACACATAAACGCACGCGTGCGCGCATACACACACATACACACACATGCGCGCACACATAACCACCCGTGCACGCATACACACACATACGAGCGCACGCGTGCGCGCATACAAACAAACACACAAACACGCATACACACAAACGTGCACACAGACACACACGCGCACACACAAACGCACATACACACACAACCACCCGTGCGCGCATACACACACATACACACGAATACGAGCGCACGTGTGCGCGCACACAGACACACACACAAACATGCTCTCACACACATACCCGCAACCGCACACACATACACTCACGCATACACACACACAAACACACGCACGCACACATACACACGTGCGCACACGCGTGCACACTCACACAAACACACGTGCGCACAAGGAAACACACACACGCACGCACGCACACACACGCACACACGCACTCGCATGCACACAAGCACGCGCGTGCACACATGGACACACACATACATGCGCACACACACACACATACACACACGTGTGTGCACACTTACACTCACAAACATCAACACGCGCACGGGCTCACCCACACATACACACGTGCGCGTACATCACACAGACGCACACGCACGCACACACACGCACAGACACACACACACACGCATACACAAACGCGTGTGCACACACTCACACACACACACACGCACACACACGCACACACACCTACGCACACACCTATTCACGCTTGCACGCACACACGCACACAAAACCGCACACGCACGTGCGCGCACACACACACACACGGACGCACGTGCACACACGTACACGCACCTGCGCAGACACACCCACACACACGCGTGCGCACACACATAGACACACGCACAAACACACGCGTGCGCACACACAGACACACACACATAGACACATGCTTGCACGAACACACACACACGCACGCACACGCACACACACACACACACACAACCACGCGTGCGCTCGCGCACCCACCCACCCACACACGCACGCACACATGCACTATCGCATGTCGCTCGCACACACACACACACACACGCACACACACACACACACGTGCATACACACACACACACGCGTACACACACGCACGCACACACACACACACGCATGCGCACACACACACACACACGTGCGCTAACACACACACACACACGCACGCACGCAACCACACGCACACATACACATGCACACACACACACACACACACGCACGCACGCGACTGTGCACACACATACACACGCACACACACACACAAACACGCACGCACGTGCACACGCACACGCACCTGCGCAGACACACACACACATGTGTGCACGCACACTTAGACACACACACACACAAACACACGCGCGCGCACACAAACACATGCAAACACACACATTCACACATACACACGCGTACACACACGCAAACATGCACTGGCATACAGGCGCGTGCGCCTGCACACACACACGCACACACACACACACACATGCACACACACACACACACACACACACACACACACAAACACACGTGCGCGCGCACACACGCGCACACGTGCATGCATACATACACTCACAAATATGAAAACACGCGCGCGCACACCCTCACACACACGCATACACAAACGCTCGTGCACACCCACACACACACACACAAACACGCGCACAAAAAAACACGCGTGCGCGCATAGGCAGACACACACATATACACACACACGCACTCACGCACGCACGCACGCACGTACCCACATGCACACACACACACACATAAACATGCAAGCAAGCACGTGCGCACACACACAAACACCTGCACAGACACACACACATAAATGCACGTGCACGCACACACACACACACACACACACGCACTGACACACTCACACGCTTGCGCGCATACATAGACATACACACAAACACACACGCGCACACATAGACACATGCGTGCGCGCGCACGCACATACAGACACACACACACGCGTGCACACACTATCTCTCTCACACACGCACACAAAGACACACACACACGTGCGTGCACACGCACATGCACATGCACACACACACATGTGCACGCACACATACACAAACATACACACGAATACGAGCGCACGCGTGCGCGCATACACACACACACGTGCGCGCACACACACAAACACACATGTGTGCGCACCCACACACACACGCACCTGCGCAGACAAAGACACAGACACGCGCACGTGCACGCACACACAGACATACACGCGTGCGTGCACCCACACAAACACACGCGCGCACACACAGACACAAACACAAACACACGCGTGCGCGCAGGCAAACCCAAACAGGCGGACGTGCGTGCGGGCGCGCACACACACAAACACAAACACAAACACGCACTTGCACACACACACACACGCACACGCACACACATGCATGCTCTAACGCGTGCTGCTCTCACACACATACCCACAACCGCGCAAACACAAACACGCGCGCGCGCATACACAGACACTCACACACGCACACATACATACACACGTGCGCACACAGAAACACACACATGCACGCACACACACATAAATGCACACACACATACACACACACATGTATACACACGCACAAACACACACACACACACGTATACATAAAAGCGCGTGCACACACACACGCACGCACACACACATACACTCGCACACAAACACGCGCGTGCGCGCAAACACACACGCGCGCGCACACACACACACACACACACACACACTTAAGCCCGCACGTATGCACGCTCGCACGCACGTATGCACACAAAAACGCACACCCACGTGCGCACACATACACTCGCGGGCACGCGCGCTCGCACGCGCACACACATACTCGCACCTGCGCTGACACACCCAAACACACGCGTGCGCTCACACACAGACACACGCACAAACACACTCGTACGCACACACAGACACATGCTTGCACGCACACACACACACTGACGCGCGCACACAATCACACACATACACACATGCGTGCACGCACACACCCACACACACACACAACCACGCGTGCGCTTGCGCACCCACATACACGCACCTGCGCAGACACAGACACACACACGCGCACGTGCATGCACACACAAACACAGACACACACAGACACACGCGCGTGCATGCACCCACACAAACACACGCTTGCGCACACACAGACACAAACACAAACACACGCGTGCGCGCAGGAAAACCCAAACAAGCAGACGCGTGTGCGGGCGCGTGCACACACACTAACACGCACTTGCACACACACACGCACATGCACACACACGCATGCTCTAACGTGTGCCACTCTCACACACATACCCACAACCGCACACACACACACATACGCATACACACACGCGCACACGTACACACACATACGCACGTCGCACACGCGTGCACACTCACACACACACATGCGCACATAGAAACATACACACGCATGCACACACACACACACACGCACATGCACACACACATACACACGCACACACG
>OZ012739.1:452550383-452575383 GCA_963859935.3 Lathyrus sativus | reverse complement strand
ATGCGTGCGCGAGCACACACCAATGCACACGCGCGCGCATACACACGCACACACATACGCACACACACACGTGCGCACACTCTCTCTCACAAACACACACACACACAAACACACACACACACACGCACACACACACGTGCATGCACACATACGCACACATACACACGAACACGAGCGCACGGGTGCACGCATACACATACACACACGCGTGCGCGCATATACACACACACGGACACGCACGCACAAGCATACACACAAACACACGCGGGCGCACACACAAACATGCATGCACACACACAAACACACACACGCGCGTGCTTGCGCTCACACACTCTCTCTCACACACGCACACACATACACAAAAACATGCGTGCACACACACAGATGCGTGCACGCGTACAAACGCACCCACAAACAAACACACGCACCCACCACACACATGCACGCACGCAAGCACGTAAGTACACACACACACACGCTCGCACACACACACACACACACAAATATGCAGGCACGCTCGCACACACACGCATACACCCACACAGGCGTGCACGCACACACAGACACACACACAAACGCACGGGCGCGCACACAAACACACATCCGCGTACGCGCGCACACACCAACATAAGCGCGCAGACACACACACACACACACACACACACACGCGTGCAGACACACACACACACACACGCGCACACTCACACACGCTGCATCAAGGTGTACAGCCCGTTCAATTCATCATCGGTTGGTTTGCGAACCAATCTCAACAACCGTCCGTAACTCTGCCTGAAGCTTCTACGGACATCCTCATCAGCAAGAGAAATCAGACCCAGGAGGGGAGTAATATCAGGAATAGGTAACTTGTAGGCAACTGTCATCCTCAAACCAGCCATGATCAATACTCAGGAGTCCAGACACTAGAACCAGGGAATATGCAAATGCACCTGCAGCACAGACACACGTTAATGGGATGCAATGATAATGGTTATGCAAACAATGCAATGCCAGTAATATGCAACAGGGACCAAATGCCGTGGCTGAGAAGCCTGAACCATATCAAAAAGTCTCTGATAGACCCTCCAGAATTCCTCAAACCCTGGTCTCAGATAGACCCAACATAGAGCTCCAACACTGATCTCAGATAGACCCCATAACATAACTCCAACTGGTCTCTGATAGACCTTATATCATAACTCCCACTGGCCTCTGATAGACCTCACACCATAACTCTGACTGGTCTCTGATAGACCTCACAACTGCCCATAAATACTCAGGATCTCAGATCAAGAAATAACCGGTATCTGAAGGTCTAGTTACCTGCATAGCCCCAAACCCTCTCACAGGTAGATGTCCTAGTAACTGACAAAGGTATGGCATCCTATGCGGTCGTCGGCGTCACAGACTTTCAGGGTTGATGATACGATTCCCAGAAGGAGTGGCATCATCAAATCCTGAAGAGGCCTCACTTAGCCAACTTCCAAATCATCGGTTCCCAGAGTCGACAATCCAACTAACCAGCAACCCGAGCCACCCAAAGGGCAGGACAGGAGGCCAACCAGAAGAACCTCGTCTGAGTGTGGATTTCGCGGGACACTAGGACATGCAAAGCACGTGCGCGCCCACTAATTTCCACTCTAATTCTAGGTGCACTCAAGCCCAGGTCCGACTTATCTCTCAATCATGGAACACTCGTCACACCCCAATATAGCAATAATAACAATAATATACTGCTGAAAGTAAATGACAGAAATATAAATCCATACAAAATCCTCGACGGGAAAACAAGCGCTAGAATTGACTCTCTTAAGGGACGTTGGATCCCAAATGCATAAGGAACTATCGCAGTCCTTAGCAGCCAGGGGACGTTGGATCCCCAGCAGAGTCGCCAGCTGTCGCTACTGCAAAAATCGATGCTGGCTGAACAGAAGAGTCGCCACCGTGCGTTATTTATCCCACAGGAGGGAAAGGAAACGCTCGAAGTAAACCTCGTAAAAAAGGGAAAGGTATGGTCATCGCAACCAAAACCTGGATTCGGGAGTCGGTTACGCAAGGGGAAGGTATTAGCACCCCTCACGTCCATCGTACTCGATGGGATCCACGCTTGCTTGGTTTGTACGGATTACACTTCTATCTAAACTAAAGGATGAGGTCTGAAAATAAAAGAAAACATGACTCGGCAAAGCATCACACTTTATGCCTACGTATTCCCGTCTGGAACGAGAAATCAGAGTCAACGTAGTTCGCCTAACTACGGGGGGAGGATGGGTGAAGGTTGCTCGCTAGGATATCACATCCTATGCCTACGTACTTCCATACAGCATGAAAGATCAGAGCAAACGTAGTTCGGGCCACGTACGACACAAGCTGTTCAAGTGTCTTTTATGAAAAATCTCACCTTAAACAAGGGTTTTCTTATTGCAAGAAGGTTTGTGTTTGTTCAAATCTTTTGACGGAAGAAATGAATTGATTTTGTTATAACCTTTATTAATGTTTTTCTGTTGTTTTGAAGAAAGAAGAGATGACACTCTAAAATCCTAGGGTTAAAAGGGAATAAAATCTACCCTAATGTTATCATGCATGGGTTAAGACCTAATGTCTATCATGCTCCTCTCTTGCGCAGAGAGAAACAGAGATCCTAAGGAATAAACGGAAACAGAAACAACAGATATATATACAATAAAGCGGTAAAATGCATGGATGCAGCAATACAAGCGAGGCAAGGGAGTCCCACTCAACCTCGAACCTAGAAAACAATAGGCAAAAGTGAATAGAATTCACTTTCAACCTAACAGGTTAAACAGCAAGCAATACAGTCAGGGAAATTCAATCAATACAAAAAGAAATATCAACAGCAAAAGCTAAACAACAAAGCAGTCTTCATTAGCAAGCTTTCAAGTCATCTTCAACCATCTACAGGCCTCAAGCAAGCATCAGTCTTCATCTTCACAGCCCCCAAGCAAAGTCTCTATCTTCAATCTCCTAATGGCTTTTCTTCAAGTCCTAATCTCCCAGTTGAGGAACCAATCACAAGAATGAACTGGGTGTTAAGCAATTAGTTGACCACCAAAGGTGGCAAACAGACTGCTAACAACACATAGAATATTTCTCTCAAGAGTTCTATCTCTTAGACACTATCACCAAGCCTTCCAAAGGAAGGGGGTGAATGTCTTAGAGAGACTCTGCATCATAGAGAGGGATGGAGGCAAACGAGACCTTCCATGTTTGTGAACCAAGTTTTCTATTCTAGAGCTCTGCCTAACTCCTAGATCCTATAACCTTCAACAGCTGCCAGCAAGAGATACTCCTCATCAACTCTGGAAGTTGGTCTTCATTCTCTTTGATCTTCAAATGGGCTTCGTCAGCACAGTCTTCAGCTCAACCCCAAGCCCCAAACAAGCCCAATACCCCACACAGTCAGACAATAACCCTAGAGAGGGCACACCACACAATCAATCAGGCACAAGCAATATACTAATAGTAATAGTAGAATAGGGGAAACCTAGTAATTTCTAAAGGATCTATTATCTACCCATAACCCCTATAGTCCCATACCCCAAAAATTCAATCTACAACTCCTAAAAGAAATGATTTATTGCACCTATGCTATATCTAAACCCTAGTTTTAATCACTCTAATCTCACCTAATCAAAGCATCTAAAGATTAATCCTAAAATTATGAATTAAATCCTATGAGGAAGCTAAAGTCCTAAGTTAATCACCCTAAAAAGAATGGGTCCTAAATCTAAAGGGAACTATTAGAATTAAAATCAACAAAATCATGTATTAACCTAAACTCATTAAAAAGCTATTTAAAAGAAAAAATACACAAGAAATACTAAAATGAAAAGAAATGCTAATTTTAATATTTGTTAATTTTCTTAACAGAATTATGAAACCAGCCCAAAAAAGAAGCAATTAAAAATAAGCTTTTTTCAATTTTATATGGATTTTACAAAATGAAGAAAATATAAAAGAATTAAAAATCACAAAATGAAATAAATTGGGGAGGGGGTATCAATAGCAACTGCGCTCAGTTGTATATCCAGATGGGCCAGGGACGGGTGGTGTGGATAACAAACGCGCTAGGCCCATTATGTTTCAGAAAATCAAATAGAAAATCAAAATAAAAAGAAAAAGGAAACGGTGCATAGAGTAACAGATTCCAGTTAAAAATGAAATGGGCTTGAGATAGGGGGTGGGAATAGAAGGTTTGGACTCAGGCCCACGCGTTTCAGTTAATGAAACGCTGCGTATTGCTGCGCAGACTTCCCTCCGTTTTCTTTTAAATCTCACGCGTTGGATCACATTCCGGGTCAATGGTTTCAACCTAATCCAACGGTAGAGGAGTCGTCTCCTACCTTGGAACCTAGGGTTTTAGAGAAAACAGTCTCCATGCATGGGTCTTTCTCTCCCTCGTTCTCTCTCAATTGGCCATGAAAACCTAAACCATAAAGAGCAAAATTAATCTACTCTCTCCCCTGAACACGACTGTGCCAAAAGTTTGGATTGAAACCAACCCTAGAGTGAAACCCGATAGCTAGAAGTTCATGGCATACCAAACTGCACTCATAATGGAATCCCCCAATTCTTGCAAATTCTTGTACTAAACTACTCCTCGCCTCTCCCTGGTTATCCTAAGCTAACCTACTAAGATTAACACTCACTAACCTAAGATTTCTTGATCATCAAAGTTGCACTGCCCTAAAATCAAACCTCATCAATGGAACCCTAAGTCTCTAAAGAGCATCTTCTACCTATCCCTAACAACTCTAGCCTAACAAATTCAACTAACAAGGCATAATTAAGAGTGTAGAGATCAAAATGCATACCTGCAATTCTTGTTGGAACAGATGAGAATTGGCTCGATTCAGTGCTTGCAATCTTTCACAAATGCTCCTCAAATGGTGATCTTGTTTCTGTTTGCAACAAACTAGATGTAGGATGCTTGTATGGAGGGATTCGAATCTGGTATGCCCTTTGCAAATTCCCACTCTAAATCTTCAATCTTCCATTGATAAGCCTCTGAATCAGCTTCTATGCACTCAACAAGATCAATGGATCATGAATGAAGAAGAAGAATGAGTTGAATTGATGCTGAATATGGAGTTTCACTCTTTCTTGCAATTGAAGCAATAATGGAATCCTCACTTTCCTCTCTCTCTCTTTTCACCAACCTTTTTCACCAACCTTCTCTACTCATTATATAGATGATGATGGAAATGTCTAGCACATTCTGGATCCCTCTAGGATGATTCTAGAAACTTCATGAATTTCTCATGATATGGCATAATCGAACTTATCATCTCATGTAATATCTCCTCTCATACACTTTGCAGCCCACTTGAAAATCTCATTTCATGACAAATTGGAAGTGTATTAGTGCTTACATACCCTGAATTTTGCCTTATGCTAAGTTTTGCATGGTTGCCTTATTATGCAAGTAATGGATTTACAAAGCAACCCCATTTTTAAAGCCCTATCTCAAAATTGTGGCTGAACCAAAGTCTTTAAAATGTTGTTTAGAATCAATTTGGTATATTACATGACCCATTTTGGATTTGTAGATTGCCCAAACCAATTTTCCATTTGAACTTTTTCAACTTATATGCCATTTTTTAAGTCATTTTTACCAACTTTTATCAATTTGAGTTCTATGCATTTCCAAACTTCCATGACCTCTTTTCGAGACTTAAAATTACATTTTGAGCAACTTTGATGTTGTGAAGTTTTTCATTTGAAGCTTCCTTGTATGAGTTTTAGGCATAGGCCAAGAATGACCTGTAATTCTCAAATGACCAAAATACCCTTTGCTTGCCAAGGACATAAGTAGAGTTCCACAAATCATATGAATACATACCATACCTTTATAGAAAGATAGGACAATGAGGAACAACTCTCATGTTGGCCAGAAATCCATTTGAAATCTCCTTGAAGGTCAAAAGTTGCTTGGAAGACAAACAACTTTCACAGACAAATTTCAGTGCCCTCAGATGACCTGTAACTTGCAAGAGCTATAACTTGAGTTCTATAAATCATCTTGATGACTTCCACCACTCAAATTAAATCTATGAAGATACTCTACAAGTTTCATGTGGACCAGAAATTCATATGAAGCTTGCATCTTGAGTTACACTGTTTTGAAGTTTGACCTAAATCAGGGGATTTTACACTGAAACCCTAATTTGGTAACTCCACTTCTCCTTGACTCCTTCTGATTTTTCTTTGGCACAACACCATATCCATATCCATATAGCAAATAATGAATCCCACATTCTTCAAATGATCCTTGATGCCTTTCAAAACAAGTCTTTGACCTAGGGTTGACCTAGTGTTGACCCAGATAAAACCCTAGTTGACTGACTTCAACTGAGGCTCTTGCAATCATTTCAATGACTTGGTTACTCCTCAAAAATGATCATCTAGGCTCTTAATAACATCCATACACACCTCAGGCTCTTGGCTCATGGCTCACACTTCCTCTGATGATCCCCAAATAACCTCAAGATAGGGGAGAACTCACTGATCAACCTGTCAACTCTTCAAAGCTCAAATTCTTCCCTGATGACCTGAGTAGTCTTGAATATGAATGAAACCCTTGAATATTCCTCTTGAGATAAGAATAGCACTTGATCCCCTGATTAAGATAGCTTTCTTATGCTATGCAATGCAGGTGAATACACTATGTACATGATGCCAATGCAAATGATTATGCAATTGAAACATAAACCTATGTTAGAAAAGGTTGCGCAAATTTTGGGGTGCAACAGCTGCCCCTATTCAAGCGGCTTGGATCCGACTGGATGAAGAGCGCGCAACCTTCAGACGTTCGAGGTACGAGACAGTTGAATACGAAAGAACCCGGAAATTTGCCAACCGCAAAATAAATTGCGTACGACTACTGCTTGGGAAGAACCCCCAGGGAACTGGCTTCTGTTGTCACAGCAACAACTAACCACTCCTCTGTCGATCTGTTTTTGTAAAATAATCTGATATTGTCCGTAGACCACTCTATTCCGAAGAAATGAGCATACACCAAACAACGAGAAATTGTTGATATCACTTATCAACCTCTGTTGATCTCACTTATCAATCAAGCACACGCTAACCAGCGGGAGAATATTGACTTCACTTGTCATGTTGACTTCACTGATCCACCTTTCGTATCCTGAAGAAACGAGCAAACGCTTAACCAAACGAGACAATGCTGATTTCACTTACCAACCTTCCATTCGTATCTGAACGAGCATCTTGCAGGGACACGAGAAACTTAACCAATCCACTATGAGAGGCCAATTCTGACGACTGCCGTCAAACACCTGCTGGGGAAATTGGGAACTTAACCAAGCACCCTGACGAGAATAACCTTGTTGAAAAATAAGAGGAATTTAACCAAACAAATCCTATGGCGAATACCCTGCTGGGGACTATGAGAGACTTAAACCCAGTAACTCATTGAAGTAACACCCTGCTGGAGCACATAACTCTGCTGGGGGAACTACGGGTAACTACCCACAAACTGCATTACCGTCTTCTAATGCTGACTCCACAGCATCCTGAGAAAGACTCAAATGGGGGGAATACAAGTAACTTAACCAAGCGACTTGTCAAAGAATACCCTGCCGGGGACTACGAGGAACTTAACCAAGTATCTCGTTGAAGACCACCCTGTTGGGGATTACGTCTCTACTGGGGTAACTGTGGGTAACCACCCAAAATCTGCATCATGCTATTTCCACCGTACTCTGATAAAGACTCGGCTGGGGAGAAAGAGAAGTGCTTGACCAAGCAACTCTGCTAGGGGAACATGTGGCATAGCGAACATGATCACTGCATGTCTTACACCACAAATCCTCATGACAGGAGAAACACAATCGCTGCGTGCTTTGATGTCACAGACAAAACCGCATAATGGGATAAACACGATCACTGCATGTTGCGTTACAACCAAAATCACATCGACCATAAATCCAACCGGATGAGGTAAACACGATCAATGCGTGCCAGACGGAATAAATCCACATAGAAGAGGCGAACACGTTGACTGCGTACTTCAACCACCAATATGATGAACACGATCACTGTGTGTTTTGCAATAGGACAAACACGATCACTGCGTGTATTGACCGACAATCCCCCAAAATGATGTCAACACGATCACTGCGTGCTTCGCACCACAAGTTCAAATGGTTCTATCAACACGATCAGTGCGTGCCATACGAATACGATCACCGCGTATCTTGAACACGATCACTGCGTGTTTGAACACGATCACTGCGTGTTCTGAGCCACGATCCTCTTGACTGGAGAAAACACGATCACTGCGTGCTGTGTGTCTCAACCAACCCACATAACTGGACGAATACGATCACTGCATATCCCAACCACACATAGGGTGAACACGATCACTGCGTGTCTTGAACACGATCCCTGCGTGTTTTGAGCCACGATCCTCTTGACTGGAGAAAAACACGATCACGGCATGCTGTGTGTCTCAACCAACCCACATAACTGGACGAATACGATCACTGCGTACTTCGGCCACAAACAACCAGATGAACACGTTCACTGTGTGTTTCGTGTCACGGCCCTCTTGACTGGAGGAAAACACGATCACTGCGTGCCTTGTAACACAAATTCAACCATGGGACGAACACGATCACTGCGTACTTCGGCCACAAACAACCAGATGAACACGTTCACTGCGTGCCTCACCCTATAACCACTATATAACGGACGAATACGATCACTGCGCATATCGACCAACAAACATCACATGATATGGTAAACACGATCACTGTGTGTTTCGCACCACCAATAGAGTGAACACGATCGCTGCGCGTCCTGCCCAATAAAACCCCGAGATGATACCAACACGATCACTGCGTGCCTTACAGAACAATCTTCTTAGATCGGGACGAACGCGATCACTGCGCCATTCGACCACAGATACACATACCAAAATCAACACGATCACTGCGTGTCCTACAACATGAACCCCCTAGATGGTACGAATACGATCACTGCGCGTTTGGACCACAAAACAGCATCTTCCTGAATCACAATTTCTCTTACCGGCAGGGAACAACACATCTGAAACCGAAGAGGTAACCACCTGGCTTATGTTTCAAAAATGTACGTTTGATAATGACGTAATGCTTCCATACAACATGGAAATGTTACATACTCGTGTAAAATGCAAATGCTCATGATGCATGCTTATGTAAAGAGTTACTTCAGCAAAATAAATGCTGAAGACAAACTGGATCCGCTGGGGATGACCAGAATACTACCGATACGCTTCCAACAAAATAAATGTTGGAAAGACGAACTAACTCCACTGGGGATGACCATCCTGCTGGGAAAGTAGCTCACAAACTCAAAACTTCCACCTCTGCTGAAGATGATCGTCCTGACGAGGACGAATCAACCTGTTGAGGAAAGAGAAAAGCAAACCCGGAAACTGCTTTCAAAGGTATCAACACTCTGATTACGCCCTGTGGGGATACTTCATCCTACTATCACTGAGCTGGGGATTGACCGGTGTGCTCTGATTCGCACTACACCAGAAACTCTTTGGGGAAGTTAATCATATCCATCTCGACCTTCGCTGGGGAGGACTCTGCTCTGCTTGATTAAGCTAATTCTGAACTACTGAAGATACATTGATCTTTTCCTTCGACGCAATCTCCACTCTCCTGGGGAGACAACATTCAATTTTGCCTGGGGCGACTTCACTGGGGAAGGACACAACGTTCATCCTCTGGAGAGGGTACCAGCCTGCCATGGACTCTGGAAGGGAACTTTGCGAGCTTTTGAATACCTGCAAAAGTCAACAAGAAAACACAAGGCAATCTATGCAAAAAAGAAACATCTTGGTAATCACCCACGACAACCATTCAGGTAATTTCCGGTTTTAACAATCATCGGCCGAGGCCCGCCTGTTTACACGCATGTAAGTTTATCAAAAACATCGGCGCTTTTTACAAACAAAACTGTAAAAAAATTAAAACCAAAGTCACACACTACACTGAATAAAACACTTTATTGATAACGGCCTGAGAATAGGCAAGATTTGTACATCAGATGCAACTCCTGAAAAGAGGTAGTCACACATAAACAAAATGCAGAAGTATACAAATATACAGAATAAAATTTGTACATATGTCGGCAATGTGTTACAGACGAACACCATGAACCGATCCTCCTATGACTCGCCGGACTCTTCCGCTTTCCCGATCTCTGTCTTCGGAAGAAATTGCTTTGGATAGTTGACCCCCAGATGCTCTCAAACCACTAACAATCAAACTTGGACCGCAGTCATTTGCTTCTCAAATCCCTAGCTTTTGCGTGAATCGCCCTTTGCGGGTTTTCAATTCACCGGGATACCCTTTTTTGCCGAAGCCGCCCAGTGTAGGTTTTCGACTTCGCGGGTGTACATTCTTTTCAATTATATCCCTAACTTTTGCCCAAACCTTTTTATTCTGTTTTTTGGTTCGCCAGGATGCCCCATTTTTGCCTGGACTCTCTTTTTACTGTCCAGCGGGTCAATTTTTAAGCAAAGTATTTTTTAACTGCGTCCGAGTTCACAGGGGATGAAAAGTCTTCACCATCCATGGTGGATAACAATAAGGCTCCTCCGGAGAAGACCTTTCTCACGACGTATGGACCCTCGTAATTGAGAGTCCATTTGCCCCTATGATCCGATTGTGGTGGGAGAATCTTCTTCAGCACAAGATCACCCGTCTGAAAGCTTCGAGGTCGAATCTTCTTGTCGAACTCTTTCTTCATCCGGCTCTGATACAGCCTACCATGTGCAATGGATGCCAGTCTCTTCTCGTCTATCAAGCTCAGCTGATTCAATCTACTTTTCACCCATTCTGCCTCATCAAGTTGAACATCAAGCAAAACCCTCAAAGATGGTATCTCAACCTCCAATGGCAGGACAACCTCCATGCCATACACTAGTGAGAACGGTGTTGCCCCAGTTGATGTACGCACTGTAGTACGATAACCGTGCAAAGTGAATGGCAGCATCTCATGCCAATCCTTATACGTTACCACCATCTTCTGAACAATCTTCTTTATGTTCTTATTGGCCGCTTCAACAGCGCCATTCATCTTGGGTCTGTAGGGAGATGAATTATGATGCTCGATCTTGAAATCCCGACATAGATCTTTCATCCTCTTGTTGTTCAGATTCGAACCATTATCAGTAATGATTCGCTCAGGAATACCGTATCGGCAGATTATATCTCTCTTGATAAATTTGGCCACCACCTGTTTCGTCACATTGGCGTAAGATGCTGCTTCCACCCACTTGGTGAAGTAATCAATCGCAACCAGGATGAAGCGATGCCCATTAGAAGCAGTAGGCTCAATCTTTCCGATCATATCAATCCCCCACATGGAGAAAGGCCATGGGGATGCCATAACGTTCAGAGGACTCAGTGGCACATGGATCTTATCTGCATAGATCTGGCACTTGTGACACCGCTTGGCAAAT
Source organism: Lathyrus sativus (assembly GCA_963859935.3). Classification (NCBI taxonomy): domain Eukaryota; kingdom Viridiplantae; phylum Streptophyta; class Magnoliopsida; order Fabales; family Fabaceae; genus Lathyrus; species Lathyrus sativus. The sequence goes on along the minus strand of OZ012739.1, from coordinate 452,563,877 downwards.
TTGAAGCAATCCGTCTCCATTGTTAACCAGTAATACCCTGCTCGCAACAATTTCCTGGTCATAGCGTGTCCACCGGCATGCGTACCAAAATTTCCTTCATGGACTTCTTCCATGAGTAAATTGGCTTCCTTCTCATCTACACACCGGAGGAGTACCAAATCGTGGTTCCTTCTATACAAAACGCCGTCGGGATTCAGATAGAAGTTGCCTGCTAATCTCCTTAGAGTCTTCTGATCACGACTGGATGCCCCAGCCAGATATTCCTTGTTCTTCGGGAAATTCTGTATGTCGAAATACCAAGGCTTACCGTCAGACGCTTCATCAATTGCAAACACAAAGGCCGGCCTATCAAGGCGAGAGATGACAATCCTGGGAGCCTCATTCCAGTAGTTGACCTTGTACATCGAGGATAATGTTGCAAGGGCGTCTACCATTTGATTCTCCGCCCGGGGTACATGATGAAACTCTACTTTATCAAAGAAAGGTATCAATCTTCTCGCATAATTCATGTACGGTATCAGATTAGGTTGGCATGTCTCCCACTCTCCCTTAATCTGATTCACAACCAATGCTGAATCTCCATATACATCCAGATTCTTAATCCTCAGATCAATCGCCTCTTCTAACCCCATAATGCAGGCTTCATACTCTGCTTCGTTATTCGTCACTGGAAAAGTCAATCTGGCTGTGAACGGGATGTGCGACCCGTGGGGAGTTGTAATGATTGCCCCGATCCCGCTACCGTACGAATTGACAGCCCCGTCAAAAATTAATTGCCACTGGGAACTCTGCTCAGGACCTTCACCAGGCAACGGCTCCTCACAATCTTTAGCTTTCAAGTACATTATGTCCTCATAAGGAAACTCAAACTTCATAGGCTGATAATCCTCAATTGGCTGTTCGGCGAGATATTCGGACAGAACACTTCCCTTAATGGCCTTCTGGGAAACATACTGGATATCGTATTCTGTCAATATCATCTGCCATCTAGCAATCCTGCCAGAGAGCGCTTGCTTTTCAAACACATATTTGATCGGATCCATCTTTGATATCAGCATGGTTGTATGATTCAGCATGTACTGTCTTAGACGTTTGGCAGCCCACGCCAATGCACAACACGTCTTTTCGAGCATAGAGTATCGATATTCACAATCCGTGAACTTTTTACTCAAGTAGTAAATTGCATGCTCTTTCCTTCCTGTCTCGTCATGTTGACCGAGAACACAACCCATACTGTTCTCCAGAACCATCAGATACATAATCAGTGGTCGTCCCGCTACTGGGGGTATCAACACCGGAGGTTCCTGCAAGTATTCTTTTATCTTTTCAAATGCCCTTTGGCAATTGTCGTTCCAGACCACCGCTTGATCTTTCTTTAACAGTTTGAATAATGGTTCACACGTGGTCGTTAGGTGAGAGATGAACCTAGCAATGTAGTTCAACCTTCCTAAGAACCCACGAACTTCTTTTTCTGTTCTCGGTGCTGGCATCTCTTGTATTGCTTTTATTTTTGCCGGATCGACCTCGATTCCTTTCTTGCTCACAATGAACCCCAGTAGCTTCCCGGACCTCACTCCGAAGGTACATTTGTTAGGATTCAGCCTCAGCCTGAACTTCCTCAGCCTCTTGAACAACTTCAGCAGATTAACCAGATGTTCTTCCTCTGTTTGAGACTTGGCAATCATGTCATCGACATACACCTCAATCTCTCTGTGCATCATGTCGTGAAAAAGTGTTGTCATAGCCCGCTGATACGTTTCCCCAGCGTTTTTCAAACCAAAGGGCATCACCTTATAACAGAAGGTTCCCCACGGGGTGATAAAGGTCGTTTTTTCCATATCCTCCGGAGCCATTTTGATCTAATTATACCCTGAAAAGCCCTCCATGAAGGAAAACACTGAAAACTGAGTCGTGTTATCAACTAACACGTCAATATACGGCAGCGGGAAATCATCTTTCGGGCTCGCTTTGTTTAGATCCCTATAATCAACACACATTCGAACCTTGCCATCTTTCTTTGGCACAGGCACGATATTAGCGACCCAAGTGGGATAAGTGGTAACAGCCAGGAACCCAGCATCCCATTGCTTCTGCACTTCTTCCTTTATCTTTACGGCCATGTCAGGACAACTCCTTCTGAGTTTCTGCTTCACAGGCGGGCAATCTTCCTTCAACGGCAGACGATGAACAACCATATCAGTATCCAAACCCGGCATGTCCTCGTAGGACCAAGCAAATATATCACTGTATTCACACAGCATCTCAATAAGCTCTTGCTTGATGTCCACTTGCAACGCGGCCCCTATACGGATATTCCTGACGCATTCTTCAGATCCTAAGTTGACAATATCAATCTCTTCCTGGTGAGGCAGAATGACTCTCCTCTCTTGCTTCAATAACCGACTAAGTTCTTCTGGTAAGTCACTATCCTCCACAATCTCCTCCTCAGCTTGGAAGATTGGATGCTCGAAGTCTAAACGAGTCATAGGAGGTTTTTGGTCGATGTCATCTGAAAATTCATGAATCCTGCGAGGGAAACGGTTAAGTGCTTCAAAATGATATACAAACAGAATGCGTAACCACGCTGCCATTTTATTGAAAAATAAAAACATAAAGAAAAGGATCACAATATTTGAATGTAAAAAACACCGTCATTTATTGATCATGCGAACATACAGGTAAATAGTTAGGCCCTAAGACAAAATCATCGATGCCCCGGGCAAGGCATGTGATCATACAATGATTGAAAAAGCAATGCATTACTGTTTGGTGACTTGGATGACGTCCTGGATGGACCAGTTGCATAGGCTTTGCTCCGGCGTGCTGGGTCGAATCCATGCGTCCATGTCGCAGTCGCTATCCACTTCCTCCGTATCAGACACGACATTAATCCTTTCGAAGCTAACTCCTCCGGGCGTGAACACCACAGGTCCCTTGTACTTAGGCGCACTCTGCGAGGGAGATGGGCGGTACCCCAAACCATACCTATCTTGCTTCACTGGGATGTCCAGAACCTGCCCCCACTTCTGAGTCTCTCCTGCTTGTACCAATGCCTTGGCTTCTTTATAGGAGGAGACGACCACCTCCTGCCCTTCACTCTTCACCGGAGCTTCTTCTTTAACCTTCACCCCTTCGAACGCGTGACACAGTGTTTCGTGGATCTCTCCATCTACCTCCACGTACTTGAAGGAAGACAAATGACTGACTAGGATATCCTCTTCGCCATACACCGTCACAATACTCCCCTCAACCATATACTTCAGCTTCTGATGGAGCGTAGAAGTTACTGCCCCAGCGGCATGAATCCAAGGTCTCCCGATCAAACAGCTATATGCAGGCTGGATGTCCATGATGTAAAACATTGTATCAAACACCTCCGGACCTACCTGGATGGGTAACGTCACTGACCCGAATACTGACCTCCTTGTCCCGTCAAAGGCCCTCACTACCAAATCACTAGGTGTGCACAACAACCCACGGGTATCCAATTTCAACAAGGCTTTCTTTGGTAACACATTCAACGAAGACCTAGTGTCTACCAGCACATGGGATAAAATAGTGCCCCGGCATTCGATAGAGATGTGCAAGGCATTATTGTGGTCACGCCCTCTAGGCGTTAGGTCCAGATCCGTGAATCCCAGCCCATGCCCAGCGTTAACATGTGCCATAACTCCCTCCAGCTGATTAACTGAAATCTCTTGCGGCACGAAGGATGTCTCAAGTACCTTCAATAGGGCATTTCTATGCACCTCAGAACACAACAACAGCGATAATATGGAGATCTTTGACGGGGTCTGCTGCAGGTGATCTACAATCTTGTAATCACTTTTGCGGATCAACCTCATGAATTCTTCCACATCTTTGGTTATCGGTTCTTTCTCCTTACTCCCCGAAGATTCCCCCTCAACAACTTTGTTCTTACCCCTGGCAAGCCTCTCTGCTTCAACCTCAGGTGAAGTGAAAATTCTCCCACTCCGGGTTATACCACCCGCTCCCACTATGCTGTCTACGGATCCCGCTGGCGGATCATTCAAGTCAATCTTTTCCCCATTGCAATACACTTCAGCACCATAGCTCCACGGGACTGCTTTTGTGCTTTCATAAGGGACTGGCTTAGCCTTGGTAATAGTAATGGTCGGCCTTTTCGATGATGCCGAAATCGTCACTGATTTGAATGGAATGGTGATCGTAGCAACCTCACTGTGCTCTTTTCCAGATTCTGTCTCAATAGATTTCTCTCGCCCCACAGACCTGTCAAACTGCAGGATTCCTTCATCAATCAAACCTTGAACTCCCCTTTTCAACTTCTCACAGCCCTCAGGTTGAACCAAACAGTCAACACACTCTTCGCCGCAACCGGGATAGACACCTCCTTTCAATAAACGCTGCCTTACGTAACTCAAAGGGGTTTTCAGCTCGCTCACCTCCAAGACCAAGTTCAACTCATCATCTGCCAGGATTGCATTGGCCCCAGCCCCGCCATGCTTGGGCATTGGCTGCTGCGTGATATTGGGACCGTCCTTCCCGAAGTTAATAGCCGTACTATCAAGCAAATCCTGTACTTTATGCTTAAAAGCTAGGCAATTTTCAATATTGTGCCCTGGTGCACCCAAATGGAAGTCACAGTGCTCATTAACATCATATCCGACTGGTGGCTGGCCGGTTGGTGGTGCTAAGGTCCTCTTCTCGAATAGCTGCAATTTCAACAAAGTTTGAAGGAGTTCTGCATATGATACCGGCGGTACCTCGAATACTCTCCTCAGTCGTGGGTTCTGAAGTCTGCGCTGATTATTATTAGGCTGCTGCTGAGCCTGCTGCGGTGGTTGTTGTCTCTGCTGCTGAGAAGGCCCTGGAATGGTTACGCTTGCAACTTGCGACTGCTGACGCCGGTTCTGACTTTTATTTCTCTGTCGAGCATTGTATACGGCGTTGGTATCACCTTGCCTTTTACCATCAAACGTCTTCTTATTACCTCCCGCGGAACTGGACTCACCCGCCTGAATTTTACCAATCTTCACTCCGTTTTTAATGCGCTCCCCCATCAAGATCAACTCAGAGAAAGTACTCATCAAAAAATTTAGCAACCGGTCATAGTACATTCCAGAAAAAGTTCCTATGAACATATCCATCATTTCGCGCTCCACCATCGGAGGGTGCACCCTAGCAGCCAGATCTCGCCATCTCTGGGCGTATTCCTTAAAGCTCTCGTTAGACTTTTGAGACATGCTCTGCAACTGGACTCGGTTAGGGGCGAGATCACTATTATATTGATAATGTCAAACAAAAGCCTCTGTCAGCTCTTTCCAACTCCTGATCTGAGTAGGCTCCAAGCTCATGTACCACTCCAGCGATGGCCCTGACAGGCTATCCTGGAAGAAGTGCATTAGCATCTTTTCATCCTCAGAATACGCAGACATGCGCCTGTAAAATGCGCGCACATGCACCCTAGGGCATGTGTCCCCTTTGTACTTATCAAATGACGGTGCTTTGAATTTCAGCGGGACCCTCAACCCTGGGACTAACCCCATATTTGACATATCCAGCCCAAGAGCATTCTGGCTGGCCAATCCGTTCACTTTCTCTTCTAGCAATCTCATCCGATGGTTGTCATCCCTAGCTCTTTCATAACCCTCGTTCTGACCAGAGAACACATCCTCCTGACGATCCTCCCAGCGAGGTACTGCATCATATCCAACGTAATCTGCATCACGGCCCGGACCCGTTTGGAAGTACCTGGGGTCATACCTCAGATTACCCATCTCTTGAGCGTTGTATGCGCCAGTTCCATATCCAAGATTACCATAGCCACCAAACCCAGCCTTGGCGCCAGCAATGCTGCCATACCCCATATTCACCCCATTGAAGCCCTGGTTACCATTAATACCATTCATTTCGACATTCTCGACGCCCCCATTGAAACCCTGGTTGACATTACCCATAAATACCCCAGCAGTATCTGCATTGGCATTCATATTACCGGTGTTCCCACCTCCACCTACAGGACCAGTTTCTCCAGCATTCAAACCGGTTACGGGAATAGCATCAGCACTTTGACGATTCTCAATTCGGGGAGAAGCGGCAATGTTTTCACCATGCGGTGTCCCGTTGTTTTCAGCCCGTGCGACTATCGGTTGAACCAGATTCTGCAGCTGCTCTTGTCCTTTGGCGATGGTCTCCATGGTTTGCATGAGCAGGGCCATCCTGTCACGCATCTCTTGCATTTCACTCTGCACGTTGTCCATGATCTTCTTGTGATTGGTCCTTGTAGAGTAACGGTGGACCCGCTTTTCTGCAATCCTGAAAATACCTGGAATGGATGCAGGAGATAAGATACACGGATCACAAACCTGTAATGCAAATATGAGTATGTATGCAAAGTGCAATATGTGTCTGTGCATTAGGGATTATCATTCCCCGATTCTAGTGTGAATGTGCTAGTGCAGTGACAGTGCTAGCAATACGGTGATTGGAGCCGAATCATAGAAAACCTCGTATATTGCAGAGAAATCCAAGAATACAATATCACTGAGTGTACAATAAGAAGGCATGACCTCAACCAACAATCCTGGTGATGGTCAGCACGAATGCAAATAAAGCATACACATTAATATATGAAATGGTCAAGTACACTCATGAGCCTGGTACTCTTCTAGTAACTTCTTAGTCTCTGGATGACTTGGTCGGGTAAGCAGCCCCTCAACAAGTTGATTTCTTCGTTTGAGAACACGTCGCACGTCACCAGCGGTTTCCTCCCATGCCCCTTCTCCGAAGCGATCCTCTAGCTTCCGCTTCTGAGACACAGCTTCGTTCCTGCCTTCGATGGCCTTGTTCAATGCATTCTGGAGACTATATCTGGCCATTACCTCCTCTTCATGCTTCTTAATGCTAGCCTTCAGCTGCTCTTCGAGTTCAGAAATTTGCTGCTTCAATTTATCTTCCCTCTTTTTGTTGTTGGTTAGCGTAGCATTCCACGTCTTATTACAAGAAGAGATTTCTCGGTGAGCGGCGTCGAGTGCTTTCTTTTTGGACTCCAACATGTCGTGAGAGCTTCTGAACTCTTGACCCAGACGTTCGCGCTTCTTTTTCTCTTCAGTCAACTCAGCACCTAGCCTGTTTACTAGTCCGATCTGCTGTTGGAAAGAATGCACAGCCTTGTTCTTCTCACTACGCATCTGAGCCAGCTCCTTTTCTAACTCTTCATTAATCTTCATCAAGGCTTCCTTTTCTTTCACAACTCGCTCGTAGGCCTCCCTAGTGACAGTGGTTGGTTCTTCCACCGGGATATGAACAGGGACTGGCGCAGCTGGAAATGGCATCAATAACTGCCTTGCTCTCTCCTGGATCCAAACTTTGTAGGGGGTATAAGCCTGACAATCATTCTTCCCCAACAGTGGTTTCCCTTTTCTGTTAATACGCATCCAGGCATGCTGAAGCTTGGCTAGTAACTCTTCATTCAAATCACCGGTGAAGTACAGAGATTCCTGTACTTCTTCCTCCTGAGGCGGGTTCTTCAACGCATATCCAAACTGGCGAACAAACAGAGATGGGTTGTAATTGATGCACCCTTTTCTCCCTATCAACGGAACATTAGGATACCCAGAACAACTGAAAATAAGCTCAGACCCCAACAAGTCTCGGTCAAACCACTCAATGTCTTCAGAAGATAGCCTCATCATGCGCTCTGGCCAGTCAGCGGTAGTTGCACTATCTACAAAAGGTCCCTTCAGGGGAAGATGACTCTTAAACCACATGTACAGCAAAGGCACGCAACAAGAGACGTTCTTGCCTCTCCTGTTCTCATTTCTGTAGTGCATCGAATGGTAAAAGTCCCCGATCAATGTGGGTACCGGGTTGCCAGCAGCAAACAAATGAAATGCATCCATGTCCACGAAATTTGGGAAATTGGGAAACAGCACTATCCCATAAATGCATAGAGCCAAAACAGCGTTGAAGACTACCCAACATCCATTCTTGGCGTATTCTTGAGCCTTACCAACCAGAAACTGGAGAGAGAAACCTGGAACCCCTCGCCAAGAAGTCATCAATAGCTCAGAAGCATTCATGTGCAAGGCCTTAGCCAAATCCTCCAACTTGGGCTCAGCAGCAGAGTGAATAAAGGGAACCTTATTCTGTATTGGCAGCTCAGTAAACTCTACATACTCCTCCATGGTGGGCCCCAAGATAAAATCAGCAAACGTGAAACATCTCAAAGCAGGGTCGTAGAATTGCATCAAGGTGTACAGCCCGTTCAATTAATCATCGGTTGGTTTGCGAACCAATCTCAACAACCGTCCGTAACTCTGCCTGAAGCTTCTACGGACATCCTCATCAGCAAGAGAAATCAGACCCAGGAGGGGAGTAATATCAGGAATAGGTAACTTGTAGGCAACTGTCATCCTCAAACCAGCCATGATCAATACTCAGGAGTCCAGACACTAGAACCAGGGAATATGCAAATGCACCTGCAACACAGACACACGTTAATGGGATGCAATGATAATGGTTATGCAAACAATGCAATGCCAGTAATATGCAACAGGGACCAAATGCCGTGGCTGAGAAGCCTGAACCATATCAAAAAGTCTCTGATAGACCCTCCAGAATTCCTCAAACCCTGGTCTCAGATAGACCCAACATAGAGCTCCAACACTGATCTCAGATAGACCCCATAACATAACTCCAACTGGTCTCTGATAGACCTTATATCATAACTCCCACTGGCCTCTGATAGACCTCACACCATAACTCTGACTGGTCTCTGATAGACCTCACAACTGCCCATAAATACTCAGGATCTCAGATCAAGAAATAACCGGTATCTGAAGGTCTAGTTACCTGCATAGCCCCAAACCCTCTCACAGGTAGATGTCCTAGTAACTGACAAAGGTATGGCATCCTATGCGGTCGTCGGCGTCACAGACTTTCAGGGTTGATGATACGATTCCCAGAAGGAGTGGCATCATCAAATCCTGAAGAGGCCTCACTTAGCCAACTTCCAAATCATCGGTTCCCAGAGTCGACAATCCAACTAACCAGCAACCCGAGCCACCCAAAGGGCAGGACAGGAGGCCAACCAGAAGAACCTCGTCTGAGTGTGGATTTCACGGGACACTAGGACATGCAAAGCACGTGCGCGCCCACTAATTTCCACTCTAATTCTAGGTGCACTCAAGCCCAGGTCCGGCTTATCTCTCAATCATGGAACACTCGTCACACCCCAATATAGCAATAATAACAATAATATACTGTTGAAAGTAAATGACAGAAATATAAATCCATACAAAATCCTCGACGGGAAAACAAGCGCTAGGATTGACTCTCTTAAGGGACGTTGGATCCCAAATGCATAAGGAACTATCGCAGTCCTTAGCAGCCAGGGGACGTTGGATCCCCAGCAGAGTCGCCAGCTGTCGCTACTGCAAAAATTGATGCCGGCTGAACAGAAGAGTCGCCACCGTGCGTTATTTATCCCACAGGAGGGAAAGGAAACGCTCGAAGTAAACCTCGTAAAAAAGGGAAAGGTATGGTCATCGCAACCAAAACCTGGATTCGGGAGTCGGTTACGCAAGGGGAAGGTATTAGCACCCCTCACGTCCATCGTACTCGATGGGATCCATGCTTGCTTGGTTTGTACGGATTACACTTCTATCTAAACTAAAGGATGAGGTCTGAAAAGAAAAGAAAACATGACTCGGCAAAGCATCACACTTTATGCCTACGTATTCCCGTCTGGAACGAGAAATCAGAGTCAACGTAGTTCGCCTAACTACGGGGGGAGGATGGGTGAAGGTTGCTCGCTAGGATATCACATCCTATGCCTACGTACTTCCACACAGCATGAAAGATCAGAGCAAACGTAGTTCGGGCCACGTACGACACAAGCTGTTCAAGTGTCTTTTATGAAAAATCTCACCTTAAACAAGGGTTTTCTTATTGCAAGAAGGTTTGTGTTTGTTCAAATCTTTTGACGGAAGAAATGAATTGATTTTGTTATAACCTTTATTAATGTTTTTCTGTTGTTTTGAAGAAAGAAGAGATGACACTCTAAAATCCTAGGGTTAAAAGGGAATAAAATCTACCCTAATGTTATCATGCATGGGTTAAGATCTAATGTCTATCATGCTCCTCTCTTGCGCAGAGAGAAACAGAGATCCTAAGGGATAAACGGAAATAGAAACAACAGATATATATACAATAAAGCAGTAAAATGCATGGATGCAGCAATACAAGAGAGGCAAGGGAGTCCCACTCAACCTCGAACCTAGAAAACAATAGGCAAAAGTGAATAGAATTCACTTTCAACCTAACAGGTTAAACAACAAGCAATACAGTCAGGGAAATTCAATCAATACAAAAAGAAATATCAACAGCAAAAGCTAAACAGCAAAGCAGTCTTCATTAGCAAGCTTTCAAGTCATCTTCAACCATCTACAGGCCTCAAGCAAGCATCAGTCTTCATCTTCACAGCCCCCAAGCAAAGTTTCTATCTTCAATCTCCCAATGGCTTTTCTTCAAGTCCTAATCTCCCAGCTGAGGAACCAATCACAAGAATGAACTGGGTGTTAAGCAATTAGTTGACCACCAAAGGTGACAAACAGACTGCTAACAACACATAGAATATTTCTCTCAAGAGTTCTATCTCTTAGACACTATCACCAAGCCTTCCAAAGGAAGGGGGTGAATGTCTTAGAGAGACTCTGCATCATAGAGAGGGATGGAGGCAAACGAGACCTTCCATGTTTGTGAACCAAGTTTTCTATTCTAGAGCTCTGCCTAACTCCTAGATCCTATAACCTTCAACAGCTGCCAGCAAGAGATACTCCTCATCAACTCTGGAAGTTGGTCTTCATTCTCTTTGATCTTCAAATGGGCTTCGTCAGCACAGTCTTCAGCTCAACCCCAAGCCCCAAACAAGCCCAATACCCCACACAGTCAGACAATAACCCTAGAGAGGGCACACCACACAATCAATCAGGCACAAGCAATATACTAATAGTAATAGTAGAATAGGGGAAACCTAGTAATTTCTAAAGGATCTATTATCTACCCATAACCCCTATAGTCCCATACCCCAAAAATTCAATCTACAACTCCTAAAAGAAATGATTTATTGCACCTATGCTATATCTAAACCCTAGTTTTAATCACTCTAATCTCACCTAATCAAAGCATCTAAAGATTAATCCTAAAATTATGAATTAAATCCTATGAGGAAGCTAAAGTCCTAAGTTAATCACCCTAAAAAGAATGGGTCCTAAATCTAAAGGGAACTATTAGAATTAAAATCAACAAAATCATGTATTAACCTAAACTCATTAAAAAGCTATTTAAAAGAAAAAATACACAAGAAATACTAAAATGAAAAGAAATGCTAATTTTAATATTTGTTAATTTTCTTAACAGAATTATGAAACCAGCCCAAAAAAGAAGCAATTAAAAATAAGCTTTTTTCAATTTTATATGGATTTTACAAAATGAAGAAAATATAAAAGAATTAAAAATCACAAAATGAAATAAATTGGGGAGGGGGTATCAATAGCAACTGCGCTCAGTTGTATATCCAGATGGGCCAGGGACGGGTGGTGTGGATAACAAACGCGCTAGGCCCATTATGTTTCAGAAAATCAAATAGAAAATCAAAATAAAAAGAAAAAGGAAACAGTGCATATAGTAACAGATTCCAGTTAAAAATGAAATGGGCTTGAGATAGGGGGTGGGGATAGAAGGTTTGGACTCAAGCCCACGCGTTTCAGTTAATGAAACGCTGCGTATTGCTGCGCAGACTTCCCTCCGTTTTCTTTTGAATCTCACACGTTGGATCACATTCCAGGTCAATGGTTTCAACCTAATCCAACGGTAGAGGAGTCGTCTCCTACCTTGGAACCTAGGGTTTCAGAGAAAACAGTCTCCATGCATGGGTCTTTCTCTCCCTCGTTCTCTCTCAATTGGCCATGAAAACCTAAACCATAAAGAGCAAAATTAATCTACTCTCTCCCCTGAACACGACTGTGCCAAAAGTTTGGATTGAAACCAACCCTAGAGTGAAACCCGATAGCTAGAAGTTCATGGCATACCAAACTGCACTCATAATGGAATCCCCCAATTCTTGCAAATTCTTGTACTAAACTACTCCTCGCCTCTCCCTGGTTATCCTAAGCTAACCTACTAAGATTAACACTCACTAACCTAAGATTTCTTGATCATCAAAGTTGCACTGCCCTAAAATCAAACCTCATCAATGGAACCCTAAGTCTCTAAAGAGCATCTTCTACCTATCCCTAACAACTCTAGCCTAACAAATTCAACTAACAAGGCATAATTAAGAGTGTAGAGATCAAAACGCATACCTGCAATTCTTGTTGGAACAGATGAGAATTGGCTCGATTCAGTGCTTGCAATCTTTCACAAATGCTCCTCAAATGGTGATCTTGTTTCTGTTTGCAACAAACTAGATGTAGGATGCTTGTATGGAGGGATTCGAATCTGGTATGCCCTTTGCAAATTCCCACTCTAAATCTTCAATCTTCCATTAATAAGCCTCTGAATCAGCTTCTATGCACTCAACAAGATCAATGGATCATGAATGAAGAAGAAGAATGAGTTGAATTGATGCTGAATATGGAGTTTCACTCTTTCTTGCAATTGAAGAAATAATGGAATCCTCACTTTCCTCTCTCTCTTTTCACCAACCTTTTTCACCAACCTTCTCTACTCATTATATAGATGATGATGGAAATGTCTAGCACATTCTGGATCCCTCTAGGATGATTCTAGAAACTTCATGAATTTCTCATGATATGGCATAATCGAACTTATCATCTCATGTAATATCTCCTCTCATACACTTTGCAGCCCACTTGAAAATCTCATTTCATGACAAATTGGAAGTGTATTAGTGCTTACATACCCTCTCACACGCACATACACACAGGCGTGTGTGCTCACACACAATCACACCCGCACACACATACAAAAACACGTGCACACACACACACACAAATGCGCGCGCGCATGCAGACGCACCTACACACACACGCATGCGCATGCACCCACCACACACATGCACGCACGCACGTACGCAAACCCACACGTGCGTGTACACACACAGACACACGCGCGCACACAGACATATACACACCCACACAAATACGTAGGCACACAGGCACGCACGCACGCACGCAGACACAGGCACCTGCACAGACACACACACGCGCACACACACACACACACGTACACACACGTACACACACGTGCGCGCACACACACATATACACACACACACACACGCAAATACGCAGGCCAACAGAAGCACGCGCACGCACACACGCAAACACGCGCGTGCGTGCGTCCACCACACACATAAGCGCGAGCGTGCACGCGCGCACACACACACAAACACGCACCTGCACAGAAACAGACAAACGCGCACGCGCGAACACACAGACACACAAACAAACACACGCGTGCGCACACACAGACACACGCGTGCTCGCG
>OZ012739.1:452545383-452547883 GCA_963859935.3 Lathyrus sativus | reverse complement strand
CAAATACACACACACACACACGAACATACGGGTGCGCGTGTGCACTCTCTCTATGTCTCTCTCTCTCTCTCACACACACATACACACGCGCACACACACACACACACACAAATATACACACACGCACAAACACACGCACACACACGCACACACACACACACACATACACACAAGCATGCTCACACTCTCACACACACACACAGACATACACATACACGCGCGCGCATACACGTACAGACACACACACACACACGCAGGCACGCGTGCGCACACTCACACGCACACACACGTACATACGTGCACACACACACACACACATAAACAAACACGCGCACACACGAAACACACACGCGTGCGCACATACACACACATACACACACACACGCACTCACGCACGCACGCAAGCACGCACGCACAAACACACAAATACGCGCGTACACACACAAACAAGCGCGCGCACATACCCAAACACGCAGGCGCGTACGCACGTGCATACACACACATGCGCAGACACACACACACACCCATACACACACGCATGCGTGCGCGCACACTTAGACACACACACAAACACACGTGCCCTCACACATAGACACACACACACACATACACACAGACACACGCGTGCACGCTTGCACACACGCACACGCTCGCATGCATGCACTATCGCACGCCGCTCGCACGCACACACACCCACACGGCCACACACACACACACACACACGCATACACACAAACACACGCAAACACACATACATGCGCACACGCACGCGCACACACACACACACACGCACACGTACGGGTACACACATGCATACACACACACGCGCACACACACACACACGCACTCGCGTGCACACAAACATGCTCGTGCACACACAGACACACACACACACGCAGGCACGTACACACGCGCGCACGCACGCTCACGCACAAACACACACACACACACACACGCACACACATACACACATGTGCGTGCACACATACACTCACAAACACAAACACGCGCGCGCGCTCACCTGCAGACACACTTGTGTGCGAACACACACACACACACACACGCACACACACGTATACACACACACATACACACACACACACATAGGCAAACGCGCGTGCACACACACATACACAAACATGCGCGTGCGTGCAAACACACACACGTGTGCGCGCACACACACACACACACACGCACTCACGCACGCGCACACACAAACACACACCTGCACAGACACACACGTACACACACACACACATACACGCGCGCGCATGCGCACGCTCAAACACATACACACATGAAGGCACGCACGCACGCGCACATACATACACGCACCTGCGCAGACACACCTACACACACGCATGTGCGTACACACAAAAACGCACGCGCGCATACACACACGCACACACATTCACAGACAACTGCGTGCGTGCGTGGCCATACACACACACACAAACACGCGTGCGTGCGTGCACCCCCACATACACACACGCACACACACATGCACTAACGCACGCCGCTCGCACACACATACACACACGCACACACACGTGCACACACATACACACACGTATACACACACACACACACGCACACACGCACACAGACGCGTGCGCCCACACACACGTGCGCACACGCGCACGCACACTCACACACGCACACACACACAACACACGCGCACTCCCGTGCACACATGCACGCGCGTGCACACAGAGACACACACGCACGCACACACACACAAACACGCACACACGTGCACACACACACACACACACACACACACACACACATCTGCGCAGACACACATACACACACAGACGCTTGTGAATGCACACTTAGACACACACACGCACACACAAACACACGCGCGCACACACACACACACACGCACGCACGAATGCACTGATGCACGTCACCCGCACAAACACACACACGCGCGTGCAGACGCACACACTCGTACACACACGCACACAAACACAAACACATGCACACACGCGCGCACACACACACACACATACGCACGCACACACACACGCACTCACATGCACACAAACACGCCCGTGCATACACAAACACACACACGTACAGACAAACACAAACACACACACACACACACACACACACACACGTGCGCGCACACATAAACTTACAAATACGAAAACCCGGGCGCGCACACCCACGCACACACGTATACACAAACGCACGTGCATACACACACACACAAATACGCGCACACAAAAACGCGCGTGCGTGCAAACACACACACGCGTGCGCGTACACTCACACACACACACACAAACTCATGCAAGCACGTTCGCAAACACACACACACATACACACACACACACATGCAAGCACGCTCGCAAACACACACACACACACACGTGCGCGCACACAAACACACACATAAACACACACACACACACACACATACACACACGCACCTGCGCAGACACACACACACACACACACGTGCTTGCACACATAGACACACACAAAA
>OZ012739.1:452530383-452540383 GCA_963859935.3 Lathyrus sativus | reverse complement strand
ACACACACACACACACGTACTCGCGTGCACACACAGACACACACACATGCACACACACACACACACGCACACGCGCACACACTCTTACACACGCACGCACGCACGAATGCACTGACGCACGTCACCCGCACACACACACGCGCGCGCGTGCACACGTACACACTCATACACACACGCACACACACATACGCACGCACACACGCACTCGCATGCACACAAAAATGCCCGTGCACACACAAACACACACACGTACTCACAAACACAAACACACACACAAACACGTGCGCACGCACACATATGCACACACCCGCACACACACATACGTGCGCGCACACATAAACTCACAAATACGAAAACGCGCGCGCGCGCACACTCACACACACGTATACACAAACGCACGTGCACACACACACACACACACACACACACACACACAAACACGCACACACAAAAACGCGCGTGCGTGCAAACACACACACACGTGTGCGCGTACACCCACACACACATACACACACACACTTATGCAAGCACGCTCGCAAACACACACACACACATACACACACACACACACACACACACACACACACACACACTCATGCAAGCACACTCGCAAACACACACACACGCACACACACACGTGCACGCACACAAACACACACATAAAACACACGCATACACGCACGCGCACAAACATACGCACCTGCGCAGACACACACACACACACACGCGTGCGTGCACACATAGACACACACAAAAACACACGCGCGCACACACAGGCACATGCTTGTGCGCGCCCAAACCAACACACGCGTGCGCGCTCGCCCACACACAGAGACATACACACACACACACGCAAACACACACACGTATGCGCACACTCCCACACACACATATACACAAATACACACACACACACACAATCACACACGTGCATGCACATACACATGCATACACACACGTGCGCACACACATACACACGAACACGAGCGCACACATGCGTGCATACACACACAAACACGCGTGCACGCACATACACGCACACACACACACAAATGCGCATGCACAAACACACACATACACACATACACGCACGCGCGCACGCGTGCGCTCACACACTCTCTCTCACACACTCACACACTCACACACGGACTCACACACGCACCTACACACACAGACGCATACGCATACACCCACACACACACATGCACGCATGCACACACACACACACACACATACAAGCATACACTCACAGACACACACACGCGCACACACACACACACACACACATACGCAGGCACGCATGCAGGCACGCGCACACACACACAAACACACGCACGCACGCATGCATGCACTAACGCACGCCGCTTGCACACACACACACAGAGCACACACACACACACGCACACATACGTACATACACACACACACACACGCATACAAGTGCACGTCCGCACGCACTCACGTGCACACGAACACGCGCTTGCATACACGGACACACACACACACGCGCACAAACATTCACACGCGTGCGCACTCTATATCACACACACTCACACACAAACACACATACACACACACACACACAAACACACACACCCACACGTGGGCGCGCGCACACGTGCACGCTCACATACAGACACATACACAAACACACACGCACATGCAAACACGCACACGCGTGCGCACATGCACACATACACACTCACGCACGCACGAAAACACGCTCGTACACACTCACACGCACACACAGACACACACAAACACGCAGGCTCGCAGGCAGGCATGCACACGAACTCACACAAACACACCTGCACAGACACATACAAACACACACGCATGCGCCCACACTTAGACACACACACACAAAAACAAACACGCGCGTACACAAAGACACGTAGACACACACATACACGCACGCACGCATGCACTAACACACACCACTCGCGCACACAATCACACATGCACCTACACATGCGCGTGCCCACACACATACAAATGCATACACACACACACACACACACACACACGTGCGCACAAGCGCGCATACACATACGCAGGCACACACACGTACACACACACACGCACTCGCATGCACACTAACACGCACGTGCACATACAGACACACACACACATGCACACACACACACATACACATACATACGTATGCACACTCTCTCTCTCTCTCATGCACACACACAAACACACACACACACACACATACACACACACAAACGGGTGCATGCGGGCACCCACACACACACACACATGCACACACGCATGCAATAACGCATGTCGCTCGCACACACATACACACACACACACACACACACACACACACACACACATACACACACACACACACACAGACGCGTGCGCACACAAACACGAGCGCTTACGCGCGCACACACTCTCGCACACACACGCACACACATACATACACACACACACACACACACGCACACGCACTCGCACACACACACAAACACGCAGTCATGCAGGCACTCACGCACGTGCACGCACACACACACACACACACACACTTACACACATGCGCAGACACACATATACACACATACACACACGTGCGCACGCACACTTACACACACACACACAAACACACGCACGCACACACACAGACACATACGCACAGACACACGCGTGCGCCCATGCACACAAACACTTGCATACGCGCGTGTGCTCGCGTGCACACATATACACACACGCGCACGCGCACTCACTCACAAATACGAAAACATGTGCACGCACACCCACACACACACGTATACACAAACGCGCAGCGCACACACACAAACACAAACATGCGTACACAAACACGCATACGCGTACACCTACACACATACACACGTACGCACTCACGCACGCACCCGCACACGCTCGCAAACACACGCACACACACACGCGCGCGCGCTTGCACGCATACAAAAACACACATAAACACGCACGCACGCGCACACACCCACACGCACCTGCACAGACACAGACACGCGCGTGCACGCTTACGCACACACGTTTGCACACACACACACACGCAGGCACGCACGCACCTGCGCACACACACACACACACATGCACACACACACGCATGCGCATACTCTCACACACACACACACAAACACACACACACACGTGCGCCCACACACACATGCACACACACACACACACACACGTGTGCACACACATACACACACATATACACGAAGACGAGCACACGTGTGCGTGCATATGCACACAAACACGCGTGTGTGCAAATACACACACACGGACACGCACGCACACACACACGCACACGCACACGCACACACAAATGCGCGCCTGCGCTCACACACACACTCACACACTCACACAAGCACCTACACACACACACGCATGCGCATGCACCCACATACACACATGCACGCACGCACGCACACCCATATGCACGCACACACTCGCAGGCACACACACGCGCACACACGCACACACACACACACACACACACACATACGCAGGCACGCAAGCAGGCACACGCACACACACACACAGACACACGCACGCATGCCTGCATGCACTAACGCACGCCGCTTGCACACACACACACACACAGCACACACATACACGCGTATGCACACGCGTACGCGCACGCACGCACATACGCACATGCACACTTACACGCATACAAACGCACGTACTCACGCACTCGCGTGCAAACAAACACGCGCGTACACACACAGACACGCACACACGCACACACACGCGCGCGCGCATGCGCATACTCTATCACACACACACACACACACAAACACACACACACCCACACGTGCGTGCAGACACACACGCGTGCACATGCATGCTCACGTACAGACACATACACACAAACACACACACCCACACGTGAGGGCACAAACACGCGCGTGCACGTGCACACTCACATACAGACACACACGCGCGTGTGCACACACACACACACACACACACACACACACGCACAGACACACTCACACACGCATGCACAAACGCGCGTGCACACACACACACAAACACGCGCAAACAAGCATGCGCGTGCACGCAAACACAAAAACACGTGTGCACACACATACACACACACACTCACGCACGCACGAACACACGCAAGCACGCACGCGCATACACACTCATACACACACACACACAAACACATAGGCTCGCAGGCAGGCAGGCACGCGAACACACACAAACACACCTGTACAAACACACACAAACACACACGCGTGCGCCCAGACTTAGACACACACACAAAAAAAACGCGCGCGTACACAAAGACACACACACATACACACACACACAACAACAACGCACACATGCGCTAACGCACACCCCTCGCGCACGCACACACGCACACACATAGGCACACACACACATACACGTGCCCACTAGCGCGCGCACACACACACATGCACATGCACACGCACACGCACACGTGCTCGCGTGCACACAAATATGCACGTGCACATACAGACACTCACACGCACATACACATACACACACACACGTGCGCACTTTTTCTCTCTCTCACACACACACACAAACACACACACACAGACACACACACATATGCACATGCACACACACGCACAAACCCACAAACACAAATACGCGCGCGCACGTGCGCTAACACACACACACACACGCACAGACACACACACACACATACTCGCATACACAAACGCGCGTGCACACACACACACACACACATGCACTCAGGCTCACATGCGCGTGCGCACACACACTCTCTCTCTCTCACACACACAAACACACATGCGCGCGCGTGCACATACAAACACACACACGCACACACATACACATACACACGCGCGTGCATGCACAGACACGCGCGCATGCACATACACACGCACACCCAAGCAAACACATATGCGTGCACACACACACACACACACTCTCTCTCTCTCTCTCACACACACGCATACACACACACGCATACACACACACACACGTACGCACACTCACAAACACACATGCCAATACACGCGCGCGTGCATGGACGCACGTACGCATGCACACGCATACACACCAACAAGTACACGCGCATTTGTTCCCCCACACACACACCAACAAGTACACGCGCATTTGTTCCCACACACACACCAACAAGTACACGCGCATGTGTTCCCATACACACACACATGTACACGCGCACAAACACACGTGCGCCTGCGTTCACACATACACACACGTGCGCACATACAAACACACACCCACATTTAGGCTCAAAGGGGTTAACGAATTCTCTCTAAGTACATGTAAGTTGCTTTTGGAACTGGTTGTGCTCAATAAAAACAAGTGCCTTGATCATTTCTAATGCTTCCATAAATTTACAATGATAAAAAGATACAACATTAATCAAACGAATCAACAAAGTTTATCAGAAATCCAGAATTTAGTAAACAATGGAAGCTTTCTCACAAATTGTGGTTTTTGGTCCTAAGTGAAACAATCATTCAAACAAGTTGGCAAAATAACAAATTTCATTTGCACAAAGACTTAAGTTCTTAAGAATTCTAAAATTCTAAACAAAGGAAACCATGTACCTTGACAACATTCACTTGTTTCATACTATCATCGCCGTCCAAACTCGTTCGAAGCTTCATTGAATGCTTTTATACCGATAGCAACCACTCTAGAAGGAGTTTTCGTCATTCCTGAACACACTAGAAAAAACATAAAAAGAAACAAATATATACAATATATACAAAGCTTAAAAATATAGAACTGTTGCAATGCACTTCAAAATATCAACACCAATCCCCGGCAACGACGCCATTTTGTTGATGCAGTAAAGCAGCAAGCAAAAAATATTAAGTACCCAGTTTTTTCGTCTCCACAGGAATTAGTGCGATATGAACGCCGTTCAACGATTTCTACATTTCTAAGCTTAATTTCAAAAGGTTTGGTTTAAAAGGTTCAAAAAACCATAGATAAAAATAGAAAATATAAAATAAAGACTTAAATATAAACGGAGCCTTGTTGGGATTGGATTTCATCAATTGATAACACATGCATTCTTCTGATCAAATTAAACACAACGCAATCATTCATCTAATATCATCACGTATCACTCACGACAAAGCTTATCTCTAACGCGGCGTCGAGAAAACAACCATGTTGTCTCATTGGTGATCTCTCACCCAACATAAACACAACACAGAGCATTAAGATCTGATACTCACACAAATGCTAAGCTAAATCTATCTCTAGCGTTTAGGACCTAACCGGCAATCATCCTAGATCCAGATCCGAAAAGTATATCTCTATCACGATTCAAATCAAAGATTAATAGGTAAACAAGAATGAAACTCATATCAGATAAACGATTGTTTCATATAAAATACAATGATCAGAATACGTACACACGCTTAACCCTTTTTACATGTATTCATCTAATCTGCCAAATGGTTGTGAACATCATTCTTAATCTCTATTATCACATACCCACACAATATCATGTTGATCCTACCCATGCTACTTAATCAACACAACACCATAGATGATAAAATGAATATCAACTTCAAAACTATGTCAAAAGTTTGTTCATTGATAGAAGAAAATCTGAGATCAAAGATGTGAAAAGGTTTTGTCAAGACCCTCAAATACATAATCAAAGATATTCAATCAATAGAGAATCCAAAATAAGTTCACAAACATATATTAGATGAAGTACATAAGGTATCAAAAAATTACAATCCAAACCCCAACAAGAGATCGAAGATCTTACCTCCTTCCCCTTAGGGTTTTGTGTTTCTCTCTAGAAGAAATAAAGAAAAATAAGTTTTGATGTCTAGAATGGAAAAAATACAAGTTATGATCTAAAAAAATAAGAAAATCACTTAAATATACATTCATGATCTGTCACGTTCGCCTAGCGAACAGCTAGCGAACAACTACCGAAGAACTAGCGAACAACTAACTTTTGGTACTTTCAGATCTGTCCAATTCTGGACTCGTTCGCTACCTGCTCACCTAGCGAGCAAGCTAGCGATTTATTCGCTACCTGTTCGCTAACTGCTCACCTAGCGAACATGACAGCATTTTGGTGGTTTTTGCATGTTGTCTTGGTTTCCTTGCCCATTTCTTGTGTCTTACTTTTCACTTATTTTGTGCCTAATTCCTGCACAATAACACACAAATCAAAGGTACCAAGAGATTTTCATAATATATTGCAAACCAAACAAAACAAGAGTGATTTCTAACTCTTTCATGACAAAAATGAGTGAAAAATGCCAACATTTGATAGATCAAATAATTGAAATTTGGCATCTAACAACTCGCCCCAACTAGCTTTTTGCTTGTCCTCAAACAAAGTATGCCTCTCATTTTGCAATAATAGGATTTGCTAGAGACTAAGATTCATCCAAGAATGGATAAAATTGGCTCAAACACAAATGATGCAAACAAGCCATGGTTTCAAATGTTTAGAATCAAACAATGCACAAGAACTAAATTCTTAAAACAAATATTAAGACGTGTATCAATTAACAGCTATATTTTTCGTGAATGAATCACTCTAACTCTCCTCTTCGAATAAGGATTGAAGAAATTACGCGTTTGCAACTGCGGGGACAATTTCACTCAACTAACAAACAATGCCAATATCAATTAAACTCATACAATGTCTACAGATCAAAAGCAAAAATATGGAAGCAAGAAGATCACTAAGGTCTTTAAGGTTGTAGCTTGGTCGGGTTTACAAACAAGGGACATTTCTAAGGCCATTGAAACGAAATTGCCAATGCAAAAGAGACATTCACCGAACACGTTATTTACACACCTCAACTTCTTTCCATTTGTTTTCCGATTGCAAACCTTCACAAACCTTATTTCACAACTTATTCTTTCACTATTTTTATTTTCCAAGCAAGCATTCTTTTTCTTTTCTTCTCTCTTTTTTTTCTTATTCACACAATTTTTTTGGGTGCTTGCTTGAATTTTTCAAAAGTTGTAACAACCTACTATCTTCCTTTTTCATTCGCCCCAACATAACTTTTACTCAACCCTCAAGTGAATGCTCTTAGCTTTTTATGGCAAAGAAGACAATTAAAACAAATTCAATGGTTCAAGAAAATTTTTAGAATCCCACAAAATTAAGAATGAGATTCATATTGTGTAGGCTCAAAGGGGTTAACAAATTCTCTCTACTCACGGGTAAGTTGCATTTGGAACTGGTTGTGCTCAATAAAAACAAGTGTCTTGATCATTTCTAATGCTTCCATAAATTCACAATGATAACAAGATAAAGCATGAATCAAACGAATCAACAAAGTTTATCAGAAATCCAACATTTAGTAAACAATGGAAGCTTTCTCACAAATTGTGGTTTTTGGTCCTAAGTGAAACAATCATTCAAACAAGTTGCCAAAAGAACAAATTTCATTTGCACAAAGACTTAAGTTCTTAAGCATTCTAAAATTCTAAACAAAGGAAACCATGTACCTTGACAACATTCACTTGTTTCATACTATCATCGCCATCCAAACTCGGTCGAAGCTTCATTGAATGATTTTATACCGAGAGCAACCACTCTAGAAGGAGTTTTCGTCATTCCTGAACACACTAGAAAAAACATAAAAAGAAACAAATATATACAATATATACAAAGCTTAAAAATATAGAACCGTTGCAATGCACTTCAAAATATCAACACCAATCCCCGACAACAGCGCCATTTTGTTGATGTGGTAAAGTAGCAAGCAAAAAACATTAAGTACCCAGTTTTGTCGTCTCCACAGGGATTAGTGCGATATAAACGCCGTTCAACGATTTCTACATTTCTAAGCTTAATTTCAAAAGGTTTGGTTTAAAAGTTTCAAAGAACCATAGATAAAAACAGAAAATATAAAATAAAGACTGAAATATAAACGAAGCCTTGTTGGGATTGGATTTCATCAATTGATAACACATGCATTCTTCTGATCAAATTAAACACAACGCAATCATTCATCTAATATCATCACGTATCACTCACGACAAAGCTTATCTCTAACGCGGCGTCGAGAGAACAACCATGTTGTCTCATTGGTGATCTCTCACCTAACATAAACACAACACAAAGCATTAAGATCTGATACTCACACAAATGCTAAGCCTAAATCTATCTCTAGCGTTTAGGACCTAACCGACAATCATCCTAGATCCAGATCCAAAAAGTATATCTCTATCACGATTCAAATCAAAGATTAACAGGTAAACAAGAATGAAACTCATATCAGATAAACGATGGTTTCATATAAAATACAATAATCAGAATACGTACACACGCTTAACCCTTTTTACATGTATTCATCTAATCCGCCAAATGGTTATGAACATCATTCTTCATCACTATTATCACATACCCACACAATATCATGTTGATCCTACCCATTCTACCCAGGCTACTTAATCAACACAACACCATAGAAGATAAAATGAATATCAACTTCAAAACTATGTCAAAAGTTTATTCATTGATAGAAGAAAATCTGAGATCAAAGATGTGAAAAGGTTTTGTCAAAACCCTTGAATACATAATCAAAGATATTCAATCAATAGAGAATCCAAAATAAGTTCACAAACATATATTAGATGAAATACATAAGGTATCAAAAGATTACAATCCAAACCCCAACAAGAGATCGAAGATCTTACCTCCTCCCCCTTAGAGTTTTGTGTTTCTCTCTCTATAAGAAATGAAGAAAAATAAGTTCTGATGTATAGAATGAAAAAAAATACAAGTTATGACCTTAAAAAAACAAGAAAATCACTTAAATATACATTCAGGATCTGTCACGTTCGCCTAGCGAACAACTAGCGAACAAGTAACTTTTGATACTTTCAGATCTGTCCAATTTTGGGCTCGTTCGCTATCTGCTCGCCTAGCAAGCAAGCTAGCGAGTTATTCGCCACCTGTTCACTAACTGCTCGCCTAGCGAGCATGACAATATTTTGGTGGTTTTTGCATGTTGTCTTG
>OZ012739.1:452502883-452522883 GCA_963859935.3 Lathyrus sativus | reverse complement strand
CCATAATCTAAGGGAACTAAAGAAGTTAATCTAGTTGAGTTAGTGCCTTAGAATCATCTAAAACTAGCACCTAAACTAAAATCAATCAAAAATAGAAAACTATCTTATAAATTTCTACAAAAATTCCTAAGGGATCCTAATTCAATTAAGAATGCCTCATACAAAAACCAGGGACTAAATCATCTATTAAGTCCTAAAATTAAGTCATAAATCCAAAGGTATCAATTATAAATCCTAAAAATGGAGCTTCTAAAGGTTTCAACCTAAACTACCACCTATGTTCATCATAAAAATATGAGAAAATTTTATGGGGAGCATGCATATCTATGCTAACTACTCACAAAAAATCAGGATCAAAATCATCATCACATGATCGCACAAAATTCCACAAAATCAAGCATCAAGCATGACTATTTTAATATCAATTAAAATGTGAAAATTCCCATAAAATCAGAAAATGCATGAAATAAAAATATTTTTTTATCTAAAATCCTAGATCCTATCATGAATCTAATGCAAAAATAATGGGATTAATTGGGTCATTTTTCCATTTTTTATGATTTTATCAAAAACCATGAATAAAATGAAAAATAATATGAAAATCCAAAGAAAATAATAAATGCATGGTGCAGATAGAAATAGAAATCAGTTCATCACATGGATTGGGCCATCAGGGGGGTGTGGTTATCAATTATTTCACTAAGCCCACAATCACCACCTAAATGAAACGATGCGTTTCATTAAAGATCAGATCCTTCACAAAATGAAACACACGCGTGGCCGTTGGATCACTTCTCCAGTCAAAGGTCCACCTAAATCCAAGGGCTCCAAAGTCATCTTCTTCGTTTGAATCTCTGAACCTCGCGCTTAGCCACGGCCACCGCCGGTGGTGCTCCGGTCATTGCTCCACAACCCTAGTTCAACATAGAGTCCACCATAGGCCACGATCCCTTAACGAAACATGTCCAAATTTCCTCACGAATTTATTCATGCCCTTAATTACCTATGAAACCTCAAGATTCACAAGAACCGATTCTCAACCAAAAATGGAAATATCCCTAATTGGTCACTAATTCTCAAATTGATGATCCAGAATTCTTTCTACACCATTCTACTATGCATCTATCATAGCAATTCATCTTAATTCTACCTAATTTAAGCCATGGCACAAGAGTTACATACCTGGTAAATTTGAACAAACAGAAGGGTTGAATCTTCAACTCAGCCTTCAAGAACTTGTAGAAACCTTCACTGAATCACAATCAATCTTCTATATGCAAAGAAAAGAGTTGAATCTTCTTGAATCATCAAATCCGATTCTGAGTTGCAAGCTTCATTCTCCAATGGCTACTTCACGATTCCTCCACCACAGTGCCTTGAATTTGATCTGGAATTGATCACCAACCTCAGAGCAAGCTATTGAGATCACTTTCTTGGACTGAAATGGCCTCTAACCTTGTAACCGATTTGGATTTGCAATGAGAAAATTCAAAGTGCAAGTTCAGTTTTCTCCCTCAATCATCATCAACCTTGGTCTTGGATCAACTCATTATCATATATAGAACTTGTGTGGATGATCTAGAAACCTCTAGATCCTTCCAATGAGAAGATCAATCTCTCATGACATGAAAAGTTCACTTGAATTCTCATGATATGCCCTTGTATGCACAACTTCTGTTAACAGCTTGAAACCAATCTCAATTCCTTCCAATTTCTCCCCTCATGACATTTTGGAAGTGTTTGGCTTGCAAGGGATCTTGTTCATGCCTTGAATTTGAGTTTTGCACATGTTACTTATGATGTAAGTAACTATTTTTTAAAGCAAGTCCACAAATTAAACTTCAATTCAAAAATGTGGCTAAACCAATGTTCTTAAAATGCTTTTTAGAGTCAAAATGACCTATTACATGCCTTGGTTTGGATGTGTAGATCAAAAGTATCAATTTCCAACTTTGGTTCATTTAACTTATACCCTTATTTTAGGTCATTTTTGCAACTTTGAGCTACAAGCAATTTCAACATCTCACGACCTCTTTAATAGCCTTAAAACATCATTTTGAACAAGTTTGATGTTGAATATTTTTCCATTTGAAGCTTGGAAATGGGAGTTATGGCCTTATGGTTGAAATGACCTATAATCTCCAAATGACCAAAATGCCCTTGACTTGTCAAAGCCATAACTTGAGTTCTACAAATCCTATAAAGGACTTCTAGTACTCTCTAGAAAGCTAAGATAATAAGGAACAACATTCATGTTGACCAAAAGTTCATAGGAATCATCCTTCTTGGGAAAAAGTTTCATACAAGTTGGGTAACTTTCAAGCCCCCAAATTCACATACCTCAGATGACCTGTAACTTGTCAAAGTCATAACTTGAGAAAGACTCTCAACCAATCAAAGTAAAAGATGTTTGAATACTAACAAACCCAGAAATTTGCCAACTGCACAAGTACACGGTACTCTGATGGGGACAAATCTTCGGAAACTAAAACAATAGCTGCACGACAACTAGCTGGAGAAATACTGATCTGAATCTCCATCAGGATGATTTTCTGATTTATCTGATATCATTGCATCCTCAAATCATCTAGGGATCACCGGTTTCACGGTAACTGGTGATTTGCCGACTGTACGAGTAAACGGTACTCCGATTGGTAGGAACATCTTCGAAACTGAGCATGACAGTTGCACGACAACTTTGTCGGGGAATTGGTCACACGATAACCGGTAATACATGGTCGATCATGCCGTCAGGCATCAGGATTCCTCGGGACTCATCAGGTCAACAATCAAGTTAATCATGTCATCATGCATTCAAAGAAATTTTCGGGCATCAGCCGGACTTCATTACCAAGTCGGGAATAGAATTCCCAGTCAATCATGACCCAATTGGGGATATCCAAACTTCTGCCATCGGGCACTCCGCCTCAGCTAGGAGAACTGCTTTGTCAATACAGTTGGACTTCAATCATTAAGTCTTCGAGGGAAGTTTCAACTTCGCTGTTCGGAAACCTGCTGGGGATGACACATCTCCGCTGGGGATTCTGGAGAACTATCAAGTAACTCTGCTCCGGGGATCCAGAAATCATTCGGGGTGAATCAACTCTGCTGAGGACTTCAAGAATCATCTTGGACAAATAACTCCACCGGGGACTTCAAGAATCATCCTAAACCAATAACTCTGCTGGAGGTTTCAGGAATCATCCTGTGCAAATACTCTGCCGGGGACTCTAAGCATCAACTTGAGCAACCAACTCTGGCGACTTCACCGGGGATTTTTAGAATCATCTTAAGCAAACACCTCGCTGGGGAATTCAAGAATCATCTTGAGCAAACCATTCTGCGGAGGAACCCCTGCAAAACAAGAACGGTAACGCCCTAGCTCATGTTTCATTTGCATATGTTTGACAATGGCGCAATGCTCCACACGGTGGAAACGCTACGCGTTTTTTGGGTAAATGCTATGCAATCATGCACAATGCTACGACCCCATCAGCAAAATAAATGCTGACGGGGGAATCCTCCTGTCAAGGAGAAAGGACCACTCCGGTGGAGGAAGGAATCATCCCGCCGAGGAGAAGAAATCACGCCAATCTCAATTGGACTCCGCCTGGGGAAATGAACTTCAGTTGACTGCTGCAGGGGAATAAAGCTCTACGAGAACATGAACCTGCTCATCTAGGTGTCCGAACCACAACCGCTGAGGAAAACGATGTCAATCGCAGAAATAAATTGCACAGCCTTCGCGGCAAAACTTTCCTGGAGGTAGCGACTCCGGTGGGGAACACAGCATCAGCTATTCAACACTCTACTAGGGAAAACCAATCATGGCCCAAACGGCTTCCAAGGACTCGACTCTCTTGGGGATCTGCAAACTCGGCTGGGGGAGAAGGAATCATCCTGCTTACCAGGGGGGAGTACGACTCTGTGGGGAATCTCAATTCCGATGAAGACTTCAGTCTGAACTATCGGAAGCTGCACACTTCAGTGTATGACTCAGCTGGGGAGATGAAGACCCTTCGGGATGCATCTGACTGGAGGAGAGAATCTTCTCTGCCTGGGGAGGCATATCAATGCTTTCGATCTCATGTTCATACTCTGTGGGGAGAGGATGCTGAACTTGCTGGAGAAGAAGGAGTCATCCTACTTGGGAAACATACGGCGTACTGCCCAAAATAGGCTAGACCTGCAACAACACAAACAAACAGACAAGATACCCTTCTCAAAGGGACCTATCAAGGTTATCATCTTGTGACAATGTTCAAGTAATTCATTGTTTCAACAATCAGTGGCCTAGGCCAGTAAGTTTATGTATGCGCATTTTATCAAAAACATCGGCGTTCTTTTTCGCAAACAAAACAGATAAATGCTAAACAGGCAAATAGAATTGCTGAATAGTATACATTTTATTGATAACAAACCCCTGAATGGGTAAAAATGTTTTACAACAGATGCAAGCTCCTGGAATGAGGAAGCCGCGCAAATATAAAAACATAAATATACATCAGTATATACACATGTCGGCAACGAGGCGTAGACGAACACCACGAGTTGATCCCTCTATGACCCACTCGACTTCGATACTTCTCCGACGCTTCAGCTTCAGAAGAGATTGATTCAGATAAACGGCCCTCAGGTCTTCCAAACCACTAAACAAATACAGTCCACACGCGGAACGCAGTCATTTGCTTTTCAAATCCCTAACTTTTGCCTGAATCGCCCTTTCGGGTTTTCGATTCACCGGGATACCCTTTTTTGCCAAAGTTGCCCTTCCAGGTTTTCGACTTTAAGGGTGTATATTTTTTCATTTATATCCCTAATTTTTGCCCGAACCTTTTCCTTTTTTATGGTTCGCCGGGATGCCCCATTTTTGCCTGGATACTCTTTTTCTTTCCAGCGGGTCATTTTAAAGCAAAGTATTTTTTAACTGCGTCCACGTTCACCGGGGATGCAAAATCTTCGCCATCCATCGCGGATAACAGCAAGGCTCCTCCCGAGAAGACTTTACTGACGATGTACGGACCTTCGTAATTAGGAGTCCACTTGCCCCGGTGATCGGAGTGTGGGGGAAGAATCTTCTTCAGGACAAGATCACCCGTCTGAAAGCTTCTAGGACGCACCTTCTTATCATACGCTTTCTTCATTCGGCTTTGGTACAAACGACCATGTGCAATCGATGCTAACCTCTTCTCGTCCATCAGGCTGAGTTGGTTTAGTCGGTTCTTAATCCATTCTGCCTCATCGAGTTTCACGTCAACCAAAACTCGCAAAGAAGGAATCTCAACTTCCAACGATAGGACAACTTCCATACCGTACACTAGTGAGAAAGGAGTTGCCCCGGTTGATGTCCGTACCATCGTACGATAACCGTGCAAGGCAAATGGCAACATCTTGTGCCAGTCTTTATAGGTCACAACCATCTTCTGTACAATCTTCTTAATGTTTTTGTTGGCTGCTTCAACAGCGCCATTCATCTTCGGCCGGTAAGGAGATGAGTTGTGGTGTTCAATCTTGAAACTCTGGCACAGCTCCTTCATCATCTTATTATTCAGATTCGAACCATTATCAGTAATGATCCGCTCGGGAATTCCGTATCGACAAATGATGTCCCTCTTTATGAATTTAGCCACCACCTGCTTGGTCACGTTAGCATACGAGGCTGCCTCCACCCACTTGGTGAAGTAGTCGATGGCTACTAGAATGAAGCGATGACTGTTAGATGCAGTGGGCTCAATCTTGCCTATCATGTCGATGCCCCACATGGAGAATGGCCACGGGGAGGACATGACATTCAACGGGCACGGCGGCACATGAACCTTATCAGCATAAATCTGGCATTTATGACATCTCTTCGCAAATTAAAAGCAATCCGATTCCATCGTCAGCCAGTAGTATCCTGCTCTCAGGATCTTTCTTGTCATAGCGTGCCCGCCGGCGTGCGTACCAAATGTGCCTTCATGGACTTCTTCCATGAGCATACTCGCTTCTTTCTCATCTACACATCTGAGTAGCACGAGATCGTGGTTCCTTTTATACAAAACTCCATCAGGATTGAGATAAAAATTTCCAGACAGCCTCCTCAGAGTCTTCTTATCCTGGGTTGACGCTCCCGCAGGATATTCCTTAGTCATAAGGAAAGTCTGGATATCATGGAACCATGGCTTGCCATCGGAGGCTTCCTCGATCGCAAAGACGAATGCAGGCCTATCAAGACGAGAAAGGACAATTCTTGGAGCTTCATTTCAAAAATTGACTTTATACATTGAAGCCAACGTGGCTAAGGCATCAGCCATCTGATTTTACGCTCTGGGCACATGATGGAGTTCCACTCGATCAAAGAACGGAAGCAGCATTCTGGCATAATTCATGTACGGCACTAAATTCGATTGACGAGTCTCCCACTCCCCTTTAATCTGGTTAGTCACAAGCGCTGAGTCACCATATACGTCTAGGTTCTTGATTCTCAAATCAATTGCTTCTTCTAGACCCATGATGCATGCTTTGTACTCCGCTTCATTATTGGTGACTGGAAACGTCAGTCTCGCAGTGAACGGGATATGGGACCCGTGGGGAGTCGTGATGATCGCCCCAATGCCACTTCCGTAAGAATTAACCGCCCCATCAAATATCAATTTCCATTGGGATTTCCTATCTGGCCCCTCGTCGGGCAACGGTTCATCGCAATCCTTCGCTTTAAGAAACATGATATCCTCATCAGGGAATTCAAATTTCATCGGCTGATAATCCTCGATCGGCTGTTCGGCAAGGTAATCAGACAATACGCTTCCCTTAATGGCCTTATGGGAAACATACTGAATGTCATATTCCGTCAACACCATTTGCCATCTGGAAATCCTGCCTGAAAGCGCTTGCTTCTCGAAGACGTACTTGATCGGATCCATTTTCGAAATTAGCATGGTAGTGTGATTGAGCGTGTACTGTCGTAAACGTTTGGCAGCCCAGGTTAATGCACAACACGTTTTCTCCAGCATCGAGTAACGAGATTCACAGTCTGTGAACTTTTTACTCAAGTAATAGATGGCATGCTCCTTTCTGCCCGTCTCGTCGTGCTGACCGAGAACACACCCCATACTATTCTCAAGAACTGTCAAGTACATGATTAAGGGCCTTCCGGCCACTGGGGGTATCAAGATCAGAGGTTCCTATAGATACTGTTTTATCTTATCGAATGCCTTCTGGCAATCCTCGTTCAGATAATCGCCTGATCCTTCTTTAACAGTTTGAACATCGGTTCACACGTGGCCGTGAGCTGAGAGATAAACCTCGCAATGTAGTTTATTCTGCCCAGGAAACCACGAACTTCTTTTTCGGTTCTTGGCGCTGGCATTTCTTGTATCGCTTTTATCTTTGCAGGATCAACCTCGATGCCTCTTTCACTCACGATAAACCCCAGTAGCTTTCCGAACCATACTCCGAAAGTACACTTGTTAGGATTCAGCCTCAACCTGAACTTCCTAAGCCTCTCAAAAAGCTTCAGCAAATTGACCAAATGCCCCTCCTCTGTTTGGGACTTCGCAATCATGTCATCAACATAGACTTCGATCTCATGGTGAATCATGTCATGAAACAAAGTAACCATTGCTCGTTGGTAAGTGGCCCCTGCGTTCTTCAGACTGAAAGGCATTACCTTGTAGCAAAACGTTCCCCAAGGCGTAATAAACATAGTTTTCTCCATGTCCTCCGGCGCCATCTTGATCTGATTGTAGCCGGAGAAGCCATCCATGAACGAAAATACGGAGAACTGAGCTGTATTGTCGACCAACACATCAATATGAGGGAGCGGGAAATCATCTTTAGGGCTCGCCCTATTCAAATCCCGATAATCGACGCACATTCGCACCTTACTGTCCTTCTTCGGTACGGGCACTATGTTGGCGACCCACGGAGGGTAAGTCGTGACCGCTAAGAAGCCAGCATCAAGCTGTTTCTGCACTTCTTCTTTGATCTTAACGGCCATATCTGGTCGTGTCCTCCTAAGCTTCTGCTTAACGGGAGGACAATCTTCTCGCAGCGGCAAGTGGTGGACCACGATGTCAGTGTCAAGTCCGGGCATATCTTCGTATGACCAAGCAAAGACGTCACTATACTCTCTCAGCATCTCGACCAATCTCTGCTTGACATCACTCTGCAATGCAGCCCCTATCCTGACGTTCCTGATAAGTTCTTCAGAACCCAGATTCACGATCTCAATCTCTTCCTCATGAGGCAAAATAACTTTCTCTTCTTGTTTCAACAAGCGGGCCAACTTTTCGGGAAGGTCTTCATCTTCATCAATCTCTTCTTTGGCTTGATAGATCGGGCAATCGAAGTCGAAGTGAGTCGTAGAAGGTCCAGAGTCGATGTCATCTATCATGTGGATCCTGCAATAACAAGGGTTAAGCTTAAAACAAGGATATGCAGGTTAGCACAAACCTCATTGCCATTTTATTGTTTTTCAAAACAAATACAAAACATGAATAACAGAGATCACAACATTTGAATACAAAGAAAAACGCCTTTTGATTTATTGATAAAATGCATGTACATAATCAAACAAGGCCCTGACAATAAAACCACTATGCCCCAGGTAGGACATAGGGTTGTACAACGATTGGAAAAAAAGTAAATCATTACTCTTTGTTTGTCATCTGGATGATATCCCTGACGGACCAGTTGTTGAGGCTCTCGCCTGGCTTGCTTGGCTGAATCCAAGAGTCTAGGTCGCAGTCGCTATCTCCGCTGTCTTCAGACACCGCATTGACGCTTTCAAATATCACCCCGCCACTGGTAAACTGGATCGGTCCTTTACCTCGCGACGCGCTGCTAGAAGAGGAGGCTTCAGCCGCAGGAGAATATCCTAACCCAAACTTGTCTTGCTTGTTAGGTATCTCCAAAATTCGCCCCCAGCCTGGGGTAGATCCGGCTTGAACAACGGCCCGAGCGTCCTTGAAGGAGGAGAGAGTCATCTCTGGCTTCTCAGTGATCGTAGGAGTTACGTCCTTGACTTTAACAGCTTCGAACGCTTGGCATAGGGTTTCGTGGATTTCCCCATCCATCTCAACATACTTGAAGGACGACAAATGGCTCACCATTATGTCTTCCTCGCCACATACGGTCACGATGCTACCTCCGGCAGCGTACTTGAGCTTTTGGCGCAACGTAGAGGTCACGGCACCCGCCGAATGGATCCATGGCCGACCCAAGAGACATCTGTAGGCAGGCATGATGTCCATAATGTAAAAGATCGCGTCGAACGTTTCCGGCCCAACTTGGATCGGCAACGTCACCTCCCCGAAAACATGGCGTTTGGTTCCATCGAATGCCTTCACAACCAGATCATTGGGTGTGCAAATCACTCCGCGAGTATCTAACTTCATTAATGCCTTCTTCTGAAGAACATTGAGCGACGACCCCGTGTCCACCAACACGTGGGACATAATCGTTCCCCTACACTCTATCGAGATGTGCAGGACGCTGTTGTGGTTTCTCCCCTTCGGCGTCAGCTCTAGGTCAGTGAACCCTAACCCATTTCCAGCATTCACGTGGGCTACGACCTCCTCTAACTGGTTTACCGATATTTCATGCGGTACATATGCGGCGTTCAACACCTTCAACAGCGTGTTGCGGTGTACCTCAGAACATAGCAACAGATTCAGGATGGAAATCTTCGAGGGTGTCTGATGGAGATGATCCACGATCTTGTAGTCACTCTTTTTAATCAACCTCATAAATTCCTCGGCGTCTTTAACAAGTAAGTCTTTTTCTACCCCGCAAGGGATCTCTTCAACGACTTTACTTTAACCTTTACCAGTTGCATCAACTCTGTCCGCTTTATCCGTTACGACCTCAGGTGGTGCAAACACTCTCCTGTTGCGAGTAATTCCGCTAACGCCCGCTAGGTTCTCCACAGACGACCCTGATGGTTCCAGTTCCAACTTCTGTCCGTTGCAGTAGACCTCTGCCCCATAATGCCATGGGACAGCGTTAGTGCTTCCGAAGGGTATCGGCCCAACTTTGGTGATAGTAATTGTGGGCGGTCTGGGTGTAGAAATAGTTACCGTCCGGCGAGGGATGGTGATGGTGGCAACCTCATCATCTTGCTTCAGCATTACCTCTCCCGATCCGCATTTGGCCCTCCGGCTAAACTGCAGGATTCCCTCAGTCATTAGAACTTGAATCCCCTCTATCAACTGTTCACATCCATCAGGACTTGTCGCACAACCCATGCACAGTTCTCCACAACCTGGAAAGAAACCTCTTTTCATCAGCTTAGCCTTAACGAAGCTAAGCGGTGTCTTCAGATCTCTAACGTCAGTCAACAAATCCAAACTCTCGTCTTCAATAATGGCGTTTACCCCACCTCCCCTATGATTCAGCATAGGGTTCTTCGTGACGTTTGGCACATTATCTGAGAAGTTGATGATCTTAGCGTCCACCATGTCCTGCACCTTATGCTTGAAGGCTTTGCAATTCTCTATTGTGTGGCCTGGTGCCCCTGAGTGAAACTCACAAGTTGCATTCGCATCATAACCTGGCGGAGGTGCCCCTGTCAAAGGAGCCAGGGTTCTCTTCTGGATCAGCTGTAACTGGAGCAGAGTCTGTAACAGCTGAGCATAAGACATGGGCGGTGTCTCGAGGTGACGGCTCGACAGAGGTGCCCTATTCTGATACTTTTTGTACCCTTGTGGATTCGGTTGCTGCTGCTGCTGCGGCTGCTGCTGCTGTGGCTGTTGAACTGCCAGGATAATTATGCTGGCCACCTATTGGTGA
Source organism: Lathyrus sativus (assembly GCA_963859935.3). NCBI lineage: Eukaryota > Viridiplantae > Streptophyta > Magnoliopsida > Fabales > Fabaceae > Lathyrus > Lathyrus sativus. Next base: position 452,512,113 of record OZ012739.1, on the reverse strand, counting down.
GGGCCTTTACCCTTCCTTCGAGCGTTGGTCACGGCGCTCGTTTCTCCTTCTCGTCTTTTGCCACCATAAGGTTTCTTGCCTCCTTCAGCTGAGGATGAATCACCTTGAATTTTCCCCAGTTTGATCCCATTTTCAATGTGCTCACCCGTGATAATGAGATCTGAGAAGGTTCCGGACATACCGCTGACCAATTTCTCATAATAAACCCCTGGGAGGGTGGCCACGAACATTTGCACAAGCTCACGTTCAACCATCGGCGGCTGAACCCTGGCTGCCAACTCACGCCATCGCTGGGCGTATTCCTTGAACCCTTCGTTGTTCCTTTGCGACAGATTCTGCAGTTGGACTCGGTTCGGGGCCAAGTTACTGTTATATTGGGTGGTGGTGCACAAATGCTTCAGCAAGGTCCTTCCACGTGCGCACACTGGTAGGTTCCAGACTCATGTACCATTCGAGGGAGGGTCCGGACAGACTGTCTTGAAAGAAGTGCATCAGCAACTTCTCGTCCTCAGAATGAGCGGACATTTTTCTGTAATATGATCTCAGGTGAACGCGAGGGCAAGTGGTGCCCTTGTACTTTTCAAAGTCAGGTACCTTGAACTTGGGAGGCACCTTGAAATCAGCAATCAGTCCCAACTTGAACATATCAACACCCAGGGTGTTCTGGTTCTCGATATTCTTCATCTTGTCCTCGAGGGCCTTGAACCTTAGCCGTGCTTCAGCAGTCAGCTTCCCTTCAGCACCTCTCTGAGAGAACACATCGTCTTGACGGTCTTCTAACCACGGCTGAGGCCCAAACAGATTTCCAACACCTGCATTGCCATTGCCCAGCCCGACATTGATGTTAGCTTCAAAATTCCCATTACCGACGCCCGTCGTATTACCATTGAGTCCCATATTAGCTATCACATTGTCGTTGGCACTGCCATTTCCCCCGGTCACGGGGACGCCATTCTGAGGAGTTTCAACAGGCGGAGAGGTAGGCACAGTCCCACCATGGAGTACGCCACTACTATCAACCCTTGAAATCAGAGGCTGGACCAAGGTTCTGAGCTGATCCTAGCCATTGGCGACCGCTTGCATAAGCTCCATGAAGCGGTCCATTCTTTCGCGGAGTTCTTGAACATCAGTTTGCACTTGCTCCATGATTCTGGTTTGATTTGCTCTGGTCGGATAGCGGTGGATTGGTCTCTGATCAATCCTGGAACAACCTGAAACAACCTGAAAACACAAAAGGGTTAGGAAAAACGACAAAGTGCTCGTTATGCGAATGCTTCATGCAAATGCAAACGTGTGTCTGTGTGCTAGGGAGATTTCCCCCGATCCCAGTGCCTGAGTGCCAGTGCTGGTAATAAGAAGTCCGAGTCCAGTCATGGAAATAACATCTCATATATAAAGAAAGCCCATCAAGGCAGTACACAACGTCAATGAGTACAAGATGAATCGATAGCATGACCTCAACCAACAAGCCTGGTGATGGTCAGCATACAACAATGATCAAACAAAAGGAATACAAATAGTCAAGCACGGCCACGGGCGCGAAACTCTTCTAACAACCCCTTCGTTTCTGGATGACCAGGCCAAGTGAGTAACCCTTCGACGAGTAACTCCCTCTGCATAATAGTGTATTGAAGACCTTCGACCGAATCTTCCCATGCTCCTTCGCCGAAACAACCTTCTAACTTCCGCTTCTTGGATTCAAACGTCAGTTTACGCTCCTTCAGGTTAGCGAGAGCTCTGTTGAGCTGGCCTTCGGCGACATATCTGCGAGCGGTCTCTTCATCAAACCTCTTCTCACTGGCCTTCACCTGGGCTTTCAACTTGGAGATTTGTTGCATCAGCTTATCCTCCCGCTCTTTCCTGTTGGCTAGGGTGGCCTTCCAATGCTGGTTAAACTTGGATATCCTCCGATACGCTTCGTCCAAGTGCTTCTTCTTCGTGGCCAGTACATCGTTGACAGCTTTGAAGTCTTGACCCATGCGCTCGCGCTCAGCTATCTGCTTAGTCAAATCCGTACCTAGCTGGTTCACCAGCTCCGTCTGCCTCTTGAAAGAATGAACGGCTTCGCTTCTCTCGCTTCTGAGCTGAGCCAATTCTTTCTCTAGTTCTTCATTCGCCTTCTTCAATTCATCTCGCTCAGCTAACACCTGATTATGCTGCTGAATAGGCATGGTGGTAGGCTCTGCAATCATTGGAGGGCTTTCTGGATTGGCAGGAGGAAACGGCATCCCTATAGCATATACTCTTGCTCTGATCCAAGTCACATACGGAGCGTAGGCTTGGCTATTGCTTTTCCCCAGCAATGATTTTCCCCTCTTACTGATACCATTCCAAGCGCGCTGAAGCTTAGATAACATATCCCCCTCTAGAAGACCAGTGAGGTATAGAGATTCCTGCACCTCTTCATCCTTCGGCGGAGCTCTCAAAGCATAAGCAAATTGTCGGACCAGCAGAGACGGATTATAGTTTATACAGCCCTTCCTGCCTATCAAAGGCACGTTCGGAAACCCGCTGCAGCTGAAGATGATCTCGGTGCCCAACTTATCTCTGTCAAACCAGTCAACATCCTATGCTGATAGACTCATCAAACGCTCAGACCACTCAGTTGTGGCTGCAGACGAAGCAAAGGGACCCCTCTTGGGTAGATGACTATCAAGCCATTTATAGAGCAAGGGCACATAACACGAGAAATTCTTACCCCTTCTGTTCTCGTTTTTTGTAGTGGACGAAATGGTAGACATCTCCTATCAAGGTAGGGACTGGATTCCCTGAAGCAAAGATGCGAAAAGCGTCGAAGTCCACAAAGTCGGGCATATTGGGGAATAGAATGATGCCATATATGCACAGAGCGAGAATGGCGTTGAACACGACCCAACATCCGTCTTTGGCGCACTGCTGAGCCTTTCCCACTAAGAACTGCAAGGAGAAACCGGGAACCTTGTTCCAACTAGACAATACCAACTCGGAGGCATCCAGATGAAGTGACGGAGCTAGACTAGCCAGATTAGGCTCAGCATCCATATGGACAAAGGGCATCTGACTCTTGATAGGCACACCTAACAGATCAACATACTCCTCTAGCGTGGGTGCAAGAATAAAGTCCTAGAAAGTAAAGCATCTCAACGGAGGATCGTAGAACTGCAGCAGAGCATGCAACCCGTTCAACTCAAACGCAGGGGGTTTACGAACCAAACTGAGCAATTTGCCGTAAGACTTCCTGAACTCATCTCTCACAGAATCATCTGCTAAAGCAATCAAACTAGTCAGTTGAACAACATCAGGAGCAGGGAGCTTGTAAGACACGGTCTTCCTCAGAGAACCCATAATACACAATAGGAGGCAAGAAATCCTGGATCGTGGGAAATGGTACCTGCAACATAGACACACGTTAATGAAATGCAAATGAGTATGCAAAGCAATGTAAAATGCAATCATGCAGCAGGAGATCGAGGCAACTGTGTTGTGGAGATTCTGTATCAACAAAACCATAACATTGCTTTGTCAAGAACAACCATAGATCTGATAAGAAGAAAACCCTGGTATCGGACCACAAATCTTCTCTGTCAAGAACAAACACACATCTGGTAATAAGGACCTCTGATACAGGACCAAAACTCTGCTCTGTCAAGAACAAACATCTGATAATAAGGACCTCTGATACATGACCAAAACTCTGCTCTATCAAGAACAATCATCTGATAATAAGGACCTCTGATACAGGACCAAAACTCTGCTCTGTCAAGAACAATCATCTGATAATAAGGACCTCTGATACAGGACCAAAACTCTGCTCTGTCAAGAACAATCATCTGATAATAAGGACCTCTGATACAGGACCAAAACTCTGCTCTGTCAAGAACAAACATACATCTGCTGATGAGATCCTCTGATCCCAACGAAACTGATTCACTATCAAGAAAACCAGGTAGTCTGAAGGTTAAGGTTTCCTGCAACAAACCCAACCCTGCTCACAGGTATGGACCTAAACTGACACAGGTTCGGCATCCTATGCGGTCATCAGCGTCACAAACATTCAAGAGGGGTGATACGATACCCAGAAGGTGTGGCATCACCAGCTCATGAAGCGGCCTCACTCGGCTGAATTCCAAATGATCGGTCCCCAAAGTCGACAATCCTCCAAACCAACAACCCCCTCAACCCAAAGGGTTGAAAAAGAAGTCAACCGGGAGAACCTCGTCTGAGCATGGATTTCATGAGACACTAGTGCCTGCAAAGCAAGCACGCGCCCACTAATTTCCACAACTAATGCTATGTTCACTCAAGCCTGGGTCTGGCTTCTCACTCATCAGAATGCCCCTCCCACAACAGCACAGATAATCATATCATACTGAAAATAAAGGGCGGGAAATAAAATGCGATAAATAAATACAACCCAACAAGTAATCATACAAGCGCTAGGATTGACTCTCGCAGGGGACGTTGGGTCCCCAAACTGACTCGCATACGGGACGTTGGATCCCTAGGAAACTATCAAGTCCCCAGCAGAGTCGCCAGCTGTCGCTTCCGCGAAAATAAGGTGCCGGCAAAACAGAAGAGTCGCCACCTTTCGTTATTTATCCCTCAGAGCGGGAAAGGAAACGATCGGAAAAACCTGACGAATAGGTATAAGACAAGGTCATCGCAACCATTGTCTGGGTTCGGGAGTCGGTTACGCAAGGGGAATGTATTAGCACCCCTCACGTCCGTCGTACTCGACGGGATCCACGCTTGTTGTGTTTACTGGACGGGTTGGTTTTATCTATCTACCTATCAAGGATGGCTTAAAAAGAAAAGAAAATGACTCGGCAAAGCATCGCGCTTTATGCCTACGTATTCTCATCAGAGAATGAGAAATCAGAGTCAACGTAGTTCGCCTAACTACGGGTGATGGAGGAAGGTAGCTCGCCAATACATCCGTATTGTGCCTACGTACTCTCATCAGGTATGAGAGATCAGAGCTTACGTAGTTCGGGATAATACGTTACGGGGACTCAGATTCATCTGTTTTATCGAGTAGGGTTAACAAACAGTTCCAGCAGTTAGGGACAAAGCCTGTTTGCGGTAGAACTAGGAGTTAACGACACTCTTTTCTTCAGAAAAGCTTCCTTTGAATTACGGGCCCACGGGGCAAAAAGGTTTGAAGTTTGTTTTCTGTCTTTTACGAAAGAACTGTTTTTTATGGATGTTTGCAACTAGTATCGCACTAGAGACTATGACCTGAGAGTGAATGCGTCGTATGTCACCCAAAGGGTGCCATACTAAACATCCAGACTGTTGAAAAGAGACTCTCCAACAATCCTTTCTCGGATAGCTTAAGGCTCGTAACGTACGACGTCAGTTAACCTTTGTTACTGTATTTTGATTTGTTTGAAGATGAGAAGAGAGAGGGACAACTACGGGGAGACTATCAAGTCCTAATATTGTCATGCCAAGGATTCATCCTATGGTTGAGGTTTGAAACAGGGAACTCCTAGAAGTTATCATGCATAGGTTTCAACCTAAAGTTCTAATCATCACTTCCTTATCACAGGAAGTGAGATTCCTAAGGGATCATGTCAATGATAAACAGAAACAGATAAAGCATCAGCTTAAACAGTAAATAGTAAACGACGGTACAATGCATGCAATGCAAGTGAGGGAGGAAATGTGTGTGGGGCATCAGCCTCCACAAGCTCATCTCAACCTCAAGCCAAGTATGAATAACTGCAATCATACAGAGAAACAAAATAAAACATGCTATCAAGCAAGATAGTAACTGCAATCATACAGAAGAAATGGAATGCTATCAAGCAACACAAACCACATAGGCAAGGGAGCAGGGCTCTACCGAATACCCGCAAGCAAAGTCATACAGTAACAATACAAGCAGAGAGAGCAACTCAACCTCTAGTGCAATCATGCTCCTAGCTTACATCAGTCTAGATATGAACTTATTCTAATGCATCAAGCAAATCAAACAAGCCACATCAATACAGGAGAGAAAACAGACAAGAATGGAAACAGATCCACCACTCCCACAGCTTCACAGCAAGGCAATCTTCTGCCAGCAGTTCAGTCTTCAGACTTCAATCACCCTTCAAGGCTATCATCCTCAAGAACAAGCATCAACTTGCTCCTCCAAAGTTTCAACCCATCAAACATAAGTATCAACTTATTCTCTCTTCCTCAAGCTTCAGCTTTACAGTAAATCCCACCTTCAGGCTTTACTCCTAACTACAAGTATCAACTTGATTCCCTCAGGCTCTCAATGCATCAATGTAAGTGTCAACTTACGCTTTATTCCTCAAGCCTCAGCTCTTCACTCAATCTCAATTGATTCCTCTTCATAAGTATCAACTTGTTCTTCTTGCTTCAACTCTCTTTGCTTTACCAGTATCAACTTGGTCTTCTTCACCTACAAGCTTCAGCTTCTCAGAGTAATCTTCAACCACAAAGAAGTATCAACTCCATCCTCCAATATTCTTCAAGCAAGGAACTCCATCCTCTAACAAGGGAGAAAGATTCATCTATCAAGAGCAGTTTGGATGATTGGTAGCAGAGTGAAGACCAAAGGTCACCACTAAGCATCCTGTCATCAGAGAAAGGGACCCTCAAAGGTTCTACCAATTTGCAAAGAGCCACACATCCTACCAAAGGAGGGATGAGGCCTTTACAAGGGACCTTACATAATAGGGAAGAATGGAATTGATCAACATATTCCATGTTTATGAAGGAAGAGAACTATCTAGAAGCTCTGCCTACAAAACCCTAATCTTAACCTAATCAAAACTACACCAAAAGAAGAGAAGATCTTCAAATCCAAGCCTCTTCAAGCAATCCAATGCATCTTTAACTTGCCTTCAACATCATCCAAGAGCAAGAGAAACAAAACCCTAATCTAAGGGAACTAAAGAAGTTAATCTAGTTGAGTTAGTGCCTTAGAATCATCTAAAACTAGCACCTAAACTAAAATCAATCAAAAATAGCAAACTATCTTATAAATTTCTACAAAAATTCCTAAGGGATCCTAATTCAATAAAGAATGCCTCATACAAAAACCAGGGACTAAATCATCTATTAAGTCCTAAAATTAAGTCCTAAATCCAAAGGTATCAATTATAAACCCTAAAAATGGAGCTTCTAAAGGTTTCAATCTAAACTACCACCTATGTTCATCACAAAAATGTGAGAAAATTCTATGGGGAGCATGCATATCTATGCTAACTACTCACAAAAAATCAGGATCAAAATCATCATCACATGATCACACAAAATTCCACAAAATCAAGCATCAAGCATGACTATTTTAATATCAATTAAAATGTGAAAATTCCCATAAAATCAGAAAATACATGAAATAAAAATATTTTTTATCTAAAATCCTAGATCCTATCATGAATCTAGTGCAAAAAGAATGGGATTAATTGGGTCATTTTTCCATTTTTTATGATTTTATCAAAAACCATGAATAAAATGAAAAATAATATGAAAATCCAAAGAAAATACTAAATGCACGGTGCAGATAGAAATAGAAATCAGTTCATCACATGGATTGGGCCATCAGGGGGTGTGGTTATCAATTATTTCACTAAGCCCACAATCAGCACCTAAATGAAACGATGCGTTTCATTAAAGATCAGATCCTTCACAAAATGAAACACACGCGTGGCCGTTGGATCACTTCTCCAGTCAAAGGTCCACCTAAATCCAAGGGCTCTAAAGTCATCTTCTTCATTTGAAACTCTGAACCTCGCGTTCAGCCACGGCCACCGCCGGTGGTGCTCCGGTCATCGCTCCATAACCCTAGTTCAACATAGAGTCCACCATAGGCCACGATCCCTTAATGAAACATGTCCCAAATTTCCTCACGAATTCATTCATGCCCTTAATTATCTCTGAAACCTCAAGATTCACAAGAACCGATTCTCAACCGAAAATGGCAATATCCCTAATTGGTCACTAATTCTCAAATTGATGATCCAGAATTCTTCCTACACCATTCTACTATGCATCTACCATATCAATTCATCTTAATTCTACCTAATTTAAGCCATGGCACAAGAGTTACATACCTGGTAAATTTGAACAAACAGAAGGGTTGAATCTTCAACTCAGCCTTCAAGAACTTGCAGAAACCTTCACTGAATCACAATCAATCTTCTGTATGCAAAGAAAAGAGTTGAATCTTCTTGAATCATCAAATCCGATTCTGAGTTGCAAGCTTCATTCTCCAATGGCTACTTCATGATTCCTCCACCACAGTGCCTTGAATTTGATCTGGAATTGATCACCAACCTCAGAGCAAGCTATTGAGATCACTTTCTTGGACTGAAATGGCCTCTAACCTTGTAACTGATTTGGATTTGCAATGAGAAAATTTAAAGTGCAATTTCAGTTTTCTCCCTCAATCATCACCAACCTTGGCCTTGGATCAACTCATTATCATATATAGAACTTGTGTGGATGATCTAGAAACCTCTAGATCCTTCCAATGAGAAGATCAATCTCTCATGACATGAGAAGTTCACTTGAATTCTCATGATATGCCCTGGTATGCACAACTTCTGTTAACAGCTTGAAACCAATCTCAATTCCTTCCAATTTTTCCCCTCATGACATTTTGGAAGTGTTTGGCTTGCAAGGGATCTTGTTCATGCCTTGAATTTGAGTTTTGCACATGTTACTTATGATGTAAGTAACTATTTTTCAAAGCAAGTCCACAAATTAAACTTAAATTCAAAAATGTGGCTAAACCAATGTTCTTAAAATGCTTTTTAGAGTCAAAATGACCTATTACATGCCTTGGTTTGGATGTGTAGATCAAAAGTATCAATTTCCAACTTTGGTTCATTTAACTTATACCCTTATTTTAGGTCATTTTTGCAACTTTGAGCTACAAGCAATTTCAACATCTCATGACCTCTTGACTATCCTTAAAACATCATTTTGAACGAGTTTGATGTTGAACATTTTCCCATTTGAAGCTTGGAAATGGGAGTTATGGCCTTATGGTTGAAATGACCTATAATCTCCAAATGACCAAAATGCCCTTGACTTGTCAAAGCCATAACTTGAGTTCAACAAATCCTATCAAGTACTTCTAGTACTATATATAAAGCTAAGAGAATAAGGAACAACATTCATGTTTACCAAAAGTTCATAGGAATCATCCTTCTTGGGCAAAAGTTTCATGCAAGTTGGGTAACTTTCAAGCCCCCAAATTCACATACCTCAGATGACTTGTAACTTGT
>OZ012739.1:452475383-452497883 GCA_963859935.3 Lathyrus sativus | reverse complement strand
ACATGCATGCGCACGCACATACACACACGCACACTCGCACGCGCACATACACACACACACACATACACACAAGCACATACACACGCGCGTGTTCAGGCACACACGCGCGCACACCTAAACACGCACACAAACACACACGCATACACACATAAACACACGCGCGCGCGCGCCTGTGCACGCACACACACACACAAACGCAGGCACGCACCCATACACACACACTCACGCACCTGCGCAGACACACACATACACACGTGTGCGCGTACACACAGACACACACAAAAAATACACGTGTGCACACACAAACAGACACACGCGTGGGTACACACACACCTTCACAAGCGCGCGTGTGCGTGCGCGAGCACACACGCACGAGCGCCCGCGTGCACACACACAAACAGACACGCGTGCACGCACACACACACACACACACACACACATACACACGCGTGCGCGCACACAAAGACACACACAAAAAACACACGCGTGCGCGCGCACACACACGCACACACACAAACAGACACACGCGTGGGCGCGCACACACCCTCACAAGCGCGCGCGTGCATGCGCGAGCCCACACGCATGGGCGCCCGCGTGCACACACACACAAACAGACACGCGTGCACGCACACACTCACACACGCACGCACGCATGCACTAACGCATGCCGCTTGCACACTTATACACACACACACACATACACACGTGCACATACACACACACACACATACACACATACGCACACACACATAGACGCATGCGCACACACACACGTGAGCACACGCGTGCAAACGCATACACACGCACGCACGCACCCACATACACACGCACAAACACACACACACGTGCACACACACACACACACATGCACACAGCCACACGCACACACATTTGGACACGTGCGCACACGCACAGACGTGCACACTCGTTCGCACGCACACACACACGCACTCGCACCCATACACAGACACACACACACACACAAACACGCGTACGCGCACAAACAGACACGTGCACACACACACTCACATGCTCACAAACACGCGTGCGCGCACAAACGCACACGTGCGCCACACACAGACACAGACACAAACACACGCGCGTGCGTGTACATACATACACACACGCAAACACACGCGCATGCACACACAGACACACAAACAAAGACACACGCGTCCGCGTCACCCATCCAAACACGCGAGCACACGCACACACAACAAACGCACGCGTGCACATGCAAACACACACACATACACGCGCACGCACACACACGCACACACACGCACATACGCGCACACACACACATGCAAACACACACACAGACACACGCACACGTGCACACACGCACACACACACACACGCACACACACACATACACATACACACACACACGCGTGCTCACACTCTCTCACACATACACACACACATACATACACACAAACACGTGCGCGCACACAAATACGAACACACGTGCGCGCACCCAAGTACGAACACGCGTGCGCGCATACACACGTGCGTGCACATAAACACACTTACACACGCGTGCGCACACTCACACGCACACACACACACACACGAAACCACACACACGTGCGCACACACAGACATACACACATACACGCAATCACGCACACACCCAAGCACGCACGCACACACACGCACATATACGCGCATGCACGCGCACATACACACACAGGAGCGCGCATGCGTGCGCTCACACACACACACACACACACACACACACACACACACACACACACACACACACACACACACACACACACAAACACGCAGGCACGCAGGCACGTGCATACACACATACACATGTGCAGACACACACCTAAACACACACACCCGCGTGCGTGCACACTCAGACACACACACAAATACGCGCACACTGACACACAGACACACACACATACGTACTGACACACGCGTGCCCGCATGCACACGCTAAACACACACACGCGCGCGCGCACACACACACACACACACGCACGCATGCACTATCGCACGCTGCTCGCACACACACACACACACACACACACACGTGCGCACATGCGCGCACACACACGCACACACACATGCATACATACACACACGCACACACGCACACGCACTCGCATGCACCCACATGCATACACACACGCACACACACGGACACGCACACACACACGCACACACACAAGCATACATAACACACGCATACACACACGCACACACACACGCACTCGCGCACACACACACAAACATACACACGTGCACACATGCGCGCACATACACGCACACACACATGCATACATACACACACACACACACGCACTCGCATGCACACAAACACGCCCGTGCACACACAGACACACACACGCACACACGCACACACACGCTCGCACACAAATACACACACACACACACTCACACACAAACACACACACACACATGTACACGCACACACATACACACACACGCACAGACACACACATACACACACACGCACAGACACACACATACACACGTGCACACACACACACACACGCATACACCCACACACACAGACGCGTGCGCACATACACACGTGCGCAAACCCGCATACACACTCAATCACACACATGTGCGCACACACATACACACACATGCGCACGCTCACACACACATACACACGCACACACACACATGCGCGTGCACACACAGACACATACACACACACACACAAACACGCAAGGACGCACGCACGTGTACGCACCCACACCCACACACCTGCGCAGACACACACACACGCACACCCACGCACGCGCACACACAGACACACACATACGCACACACACACACGCGTGCGCACACTCTCTCTCTCTCTCTCTCTCTCACACACACACACACACACACACACACGTGTCCGCGCACACACATGAACACACACACGCACGTGCGCGCACAAGTACACACACACACAGACACGAACACGCACACGCGTTTGCGCGTCCACAAACACACAAATACGCGCGCGCTCATACACACACACGTGCGCACATACAAAAACACGCACGCGCGTGCGTGCGCATAGACACACGTGTGTGCGCACGCATACACACACTCGGGCACGTATGCACGCACACGCGCATATACACGCACCTGCGCAAATACACCCACACACATGCGTGCGCGCACACACGGACACACACACAAACACACGCGCGCGCATACGCAGACACACACACACAGACACATGCGTGCATGCACGCATACACTCAAAGACACGCACGTGCACCCACAACCAACCACGCATGTGCGTGCGCTCCTACACACACACACACTCATGCACGCATGCACTAACGCACGCCGCTCGCACACATACACACACACACGTGCACACACACACACACACACGCATACACACACATAGACACACATGCACACACACACACACACACGCACACACACACATACGCACACACATACACACACACACGGACACACACACACACATACATGTGCGCACACACACACACACAGACATAGACGCGTGCGCACACGCACACTTGTGCAAACCCACATACACACTCAATCACACACATGTGCGCACACACATACACACACGCGCATGCACACACGCACGCTCATACACACATACACACGCACACACACACACACGCACTCGCGTGCATACGAACACGCACGTGCACACACGGTCACATACACACACACACAAACAAACACGCAGGGACGCACGCACGTGTACACGCACACACACACACACCTGCGCAGACACACACACACGCGCACACACGCGTGCGCATGCACAGACACAGACATACCCGCACACACACACACACGCACACACACGCATGCGCACTCTCTCTCTCTCACACACATACACACACGTGCCCGCGCACACACATGAACACACACACACACGAACACGCGCACGCGTGTGCTCGCCCCCAAACACACAACTGCACGCGCGCTCACGTACACACGCACACGCGTGCGCACACTTTCTCTCTCTCTCTCTCTCTCTCACACACTCACAAACACATACGCGCGCGCGCACGTGAACACGCACACACAAACACACGCAAACGTGCACACACGCATACACACACATACAAGCATGCTCACGCTCTCTCTCTCTCACACACATACACACACTCTCTCTCTCTCTCTCTCTCACACACACATATACACATGTGCATACGAACACGCGCGCGCGCCCACACTCGCACCTGCATATAGACACACATACACGCGCGTGCGCACACTCACACGCACGTGCACACAAACACACACACACACACGCTCGCATGCACGTAAACACACACACACGCGTGCGCATACACATACACACACAAACACACACACATTCACGCACGCGTGCGCACACTCCCTCTCATACACACGCACGTGCCCGTGCACACACATGCACACACACACACACACACACACACACACACGTGCGCGCACACATGCACACTCACACACACACGTGGACGCACACAAACACACACGCGTGCGCGCACACACACGTTCACACACAAACGCGCGCGCGCACACTTACACACACGCGTGCACACACAGACACACACGCACACACACACACGCGCGCGTGCGCACCCTCTCTCTCTCTCTCTCACACACACACACACACCCACTCACACGCGCACGCACAAACACACACATGCACACACACACACATGCGTGCACACACAAACGCGCGTACACACACACATACAGACACACACACATGTAAGCAAACACACACGCGTGCGCACACTGTCTCTCACACATAAACACACTTACACACCCGCATACACACACACACGTGCACGCACATACAAACACATGCACACAGACGCGCGCATATGGACGCCCGCACGCATGTGTAAGAACAGAGTATGCCTAAGAGGGGGGTGAATTAGGACTTTTGAAATTTTTCCGGTTTATGGTATTTTGAAATATCACTGGTTTGTGTTTTTGGTTATGAAAGTTGAAGAAGAAAAATAAAAGAACAACGGACACCAGGATTTATAGTGGTTCCCCTCACAATCCGAGAGTACTCCACTCCCCTTTCAACATGAAAGAGAGTTTTCACTATTGTTTAATAAAGTACAACCTATCACACCATCAACCGGCGAGGCCTACTATCAAACAATAAAACTAACAAGTGTACAAGAACAATCCTCTTGTAAACACTCACCCTTGTGTCCAACAATCCTGGATCACAAGTCAAAATACACAAGAAATATACCTTCGTCGGATTTCTCATCAAACTTACCGAGATTGTCCTTATTGTTGTTGAGAACGAAGCATTTGCAGCCAAATATGTGGAAGAATGATATATTCGGTTTCCTTCCCTTGAACAACTCATACGGAGTCTTTTTGAGTAGCGGTCGAATATTCACGCGATTGCTTACAAAGCACGCCGTGCTTACTGCTTCTGCCCAAAAATATTTTGGAAGATTTGTGTCGCTGAGCATTGTTCTAGCAAGTTCAACTAGTGAACGATTCTTCCGTTCTACGACGCCGTTTTGTTGAGGAGTTCTTGGTGCCGAAAAATTATGAGAAATTCCATGTTCTTCGCAAAATTCTTCAAAGTCTGAATTTTGAAATTCTCCACCGTGGTCGCTTCTTATGGAGGCTATAGTGAGTGACTTCTCGTTTTGAATTTGTTTTGCATACTTTTTGAATGCTTTGAACGCATCATTTTTCTGCACTAAAAACATTGTCCAGGTATATCGAGAAAAATCATCAACAATAACTAAAGCATAAATACTACCTCCAAAGCTCTTCGTTCTTGATGGACCAAAAAGATCCATGTGCAACAATTGAAGTGGTCTTGATGTAGAAACCACTTGCTTGGATTTGAAAGTTGTCTTGGTCTGTTTTCCCTTTTGACATGCATCGCATAATTTATCTTTGATGAATTTTATCTTTGGAAGCCCAACAACCAGATCATGCTTGATTAATTTGTTTAGATGCTCCATGTGAATGTGAGCAAATCATTTATGCCAAAGCCATGCCTCGTTGTTGTTTTCCATAAGACATTTTACCTTCAAGGAAGAATCATCAAAAGAGATCATAAAAATATTATTATATCTTTTACCTTTTAGCAGAATCTCATGAGTGACTTCGTGTTCGATCAAGCATTCCTCCTTTGTGAAGTTGATTTTGAACCCTTTGTCACACAATTGACTGATGCTAAGCAGGTTATGCTTAAAGCCTTCAACAAAAAGAACGCCTTCGATGATTGTACATGGAGGTGCACCAATGGTTCCAACTCCAAGAATTTTTCCTTTATTATCATCACCGTAAGTGGCGTATCCTTTGGCCTTTAATGATAGACTTGAAAATTTGTTTATATCTCCCGTCATATGCTTCGAGCAGCCACTATCAAGATACCATTGATTTGTGGTTGTCTTCAAGCATACCTACAAAACAAAATTAGGTAGTGTTAGGTACCCAAATTGCTTTGGGTCCTTGATAGTTAGTACCCTTTTCCACCCACACATAATGCCCCTTTGCAATACCAATATTACGTACATAGCAGGCATTAGGTGTGTGCCCTTTAATTCCACAATAAAAACACGTAGGTTGAAAATGACTTCTATATCTAGGAATATAATCTTTTTTCTTATCAATTCTTTTCTTGTTATGATTTTGATGCTGAATTTTAGAAGTGCTTGTCTCTTCTTTAACAGTTTGTTCACTTGCTCTTACGAAAATGGTCTTATTGGTGCTTGGTTTTGAAAATTTAGAATATCCCAATCCACTTTTATCATTAGGATACCTTTGATGTTTAAGAATCTCTTCCAAGCCAATTTGACCTTTTTCGTATCTTTCTAAAACTCTTTTAAGTTGAACAATTTGAAAAGACAAAGACTCACAATTCTTACATACAAGACTTTGTTTTTCATCCATCACTTTGTGTTTTTCATCTTTAATATTTTTCAAGAGATCAGAATTTTGTTTTTCTAAAAGTAAAATTCTTTTCTTTTGTGATGAGATGTCTTTATACAAAGTCTTGCACTCTTTTAGAAGTTCATCTATAACTTCTTGTGCATCATTATCATAGACAGAAAAATTGCTACTAACCTCATTTTCGTCATCGGAATGGTGAGAGGCCATTAAGGCAATATTTGCGCATTCATCGCTATCTGATTCCGATGATGAACTCACTTTGTTGTCGTCCCATGCGACATAAACCTTCTTTGTTTTGAAATCCTTCTTGCCCTTGAATTTTCCTTTATTTGCGAGTTTCGGGCAATCTGGCTTTATGTGACCTTGTTTCCCACATTCGTAACATGTAATTTCTTGGTTTGATGTGGATGCCTCCTTTTTCCTGAAATGTCTATTCTTTTTAGAAAAAGAAGAAGTTTTATTATTATTAAAAAACTTACCAAGCTTCTTTACTAGAAGCATGAAATTTTCGTCTTCGGAAGATTCGTCAATTTTATCATCCCTTGTGTCAGTCTTCAAGGCAATTCCTTTGGACTTCTTGTCTTGACTTTCATGTTTCTCAAGCCTTCCAAGTTCCAGTTCATGCTCTTGAAGTTTCCCGAATAATGAAGCGGATGTCATTGTTGAAAGACTTTTCTTTTCCGAAATGGCGGTCACCTTCGGTTGCCATTCTCTTGTCAAGGATCTTAGGACTTTTAAGTTGAGATCATCATTGGTGAAGGTTTTCCCAAGAGAAATCAGATGATTTGTTAGATGAACGAACCTCTTTTGCAAGGCAACAATAGATTCACCGGGCTGCATACGGAACATCTCATATTCTTGACTTAACGTGTTAAGTCTTGATCTTTTTACTTCTGCTGTTCCTTCATGCGTTTCTACCAAGGTATCCCAAATCTGTTTTGCCGATTGACACTGTGATATGCGAAAGAATTCATCCATACTGAGAGCGCTTTGAAGTATGTTGATTGCTTTCTTCTCATTCAAGATTCTCTTCTTGTCATCTTCATCATATGAGGATTTAATCTTTGGGGTTCCAACACCATTTACCACACTTGTAGGAACATGTGGACCAGTTTCAACGGTTTCCCATATACCATCTCCTTGAGCCTCAAGATGTGCCTTCATACGGATTTTCCAAAAATCGAAGTATTCTCCAGAAAAGAGTGGTGGCTTGCTACTACTTCCACCATCTTTGAAAATCGGGTTGGTACTTGCGGAAGCCATACTGAATCGTTAGGAACAGGTTACCTTAACCTGCTCTGATGCCAATTGTAAGAACAGAGTATGCCTAAGAGGGGGGGTGAATTAGGACTTTTGAAATTTTTCTGGTTTATGGTATTTTGAAATATCACTGGTTTGTGTTTTTGGTTATGAAAGCTGAAGAAGAAAAATAAAAGAACAATGGACACCAGGATTTATAGTGGTTCCCCTCACAATCCGAGAGTACTCCACTCCCCTTTCAACATGAAAGAGAGTTTTCACTATTGTTTAATAAAGTACAACCTATCACACCATCAACCGGCGAGGCCTACTATCAAACAATAAAACTAACAAGTGTACAAGAACAATCCTCTTGTAAACACTCACCCTTGTGTCCAACAATCCTGGATCACAAGTCAAAATACACAAGTTTGTAAAGATTTTGATTTGAGAATAATGATATCAAAGTTGATCTTCTCCAAATGATCAGAATTCACTCTTACAATTTTTCAATACAAGTGTTCAAGGATGAATATGAAATTTATGCACATATGAACACTTAATGAAAGTTTTTGAAAATGGTGAATTTGATTCTAAGACAATTTGAAAATGAATGTAGAAAGTGTTTGGAGATTGGAAGTTTTTGTGGTGTTTTTCAAAATTGAAAAACTCAGAATTTATATGAGTAAAATATCCTTTCAAAAAGGTACATTTGAGTAGACATCAAAAATATGAAATGGTATAATTTTTAAATAATTTTTGAACTTGAAACAAAGCAATTTTTCACTGTACGTTCAGTGTTAATCGGTTAACCTATATGGTTAATCGGTTAACACTGGTACGTTAGCCCAGAAAATTCAAAAATCAAATTGGTTAACCGGTTAACCTATATGGTTAATCGGTTAACACTGCTAATTTTCAGAAAAAAATGCTTTAAAAATAATGTTATACCAATTCTAAGGTTTCAAAAACATGCTTATGTATTATGCAAAAATGCTTGATGTTTTTGAACACTTGTATATCAAATTATAAGAGTAGAATTTGATATACCGGCAATGCATCCAAGTCTTGAAGAATCATAGTTCCATATGTAGCTTGACTTGAAAGATATCTTGACTTGATCTTGAGAACTTTGAACGGCTTGTCTTTTTGCAATCAAGAGATGACCTTGAGTAGTGTTGACATCATCAAAACTTGAGACTGAAGCATGCTTCTACAGCATGCACGCGCACACACACACAAACACGCACACGCGCACACACACAACCACCCGCGCGTGCACTCGCACACAAACACACGTGCACACACACATACACACACACAAACACACATGGGAGCCCGTGCGGGCATACGCGCACGCACATACACAAAAACACGCATACACGCTCACCCACCTACGCACACATGCACGCGCACACACACACATACACACTCGCATGCGTGCAAACAAATACGCACACACACAAACACATGAGCGCACACCAACACACACATGCGCGCGCGCGTGCGCACGCACTTACACACATGCATGCGCACGCACATACACACACATGCACACTCGCACACACACACACATACACACAAGCACATACACACGCGCGTGTTCAGGCACACACGCGCGCACACCTAAACACGCATACAAACACACACACACACACATAAACATACGCGCGCGCACGCCTGTGCGCGCACACACACACACACACACAAACGCATGCACGCACCCATACACACACACTCACGCATCTGCGCAGACACACACATACACACGCGTGCGCGTACATACAGACACACACAAAAAATACACGCGTGCACACACAAACAGACACACGCACGAGCGCCCGCGTGCACACACACAAACAGACACGCGTGCACGCATGCACTAAAGCACTCCGCTTGCACACACATACACACATACATACACATATGCACACACACACACACACACACACATATACACACACACGCATACACACGCATACAGATGCGTGCGTATACACACACATGTGCACACACACACACATACACACGCACGCACCCACATACACACGCACAAACACACACACGCATATGCATACAGACACAAGCACAGACACATAGACACGTAAGCACACACGCGCGCACACGCACACGCACACACGTGCGCACACGTTCGAACGCACACACACACACATATGCACTTACACACGGTCACACACACACGCACACAAACACGCGTGCACGCACAAACACACACGTGCGCACACACACACACACACACATAAACACGCGTGCACGCACAAACACACACGTGCGCCATACACAGACACAGACACAAACACACGCGCGTGTGCGTACACACCGACACACACAAATGCACGCGCACACACACACAGACACACACATAAAGAAACACGTGTCCTCGCCACCCACCCAAACACGCGAGCGCGTGCACACAACAAACGCGCGCGCGCACATGCAAACATACACACACACACGCACACACACACATGCACACACATACATACGCAAACACACACACACACAGACACACGCACACGTGCACACACGCACATACACACATATACACACACACGCGTGCTCACACTCTCTCTCACACACACACACACACATACACACGTGCGCGCACACATACGAACACGCGCGCGCATACCTACGCGCGTGCAGGTTAACACACATACACACGCGTGCGCACACTCACACGCACACACACACGCACACGCTCGCATACGCAAACAAACATGCGTGCGCACACACACACACGCATGCACTCTCGCACGCCGCTCACACAGACACACACACACACACACGCAAACACACACACGCGTGCACACACGCGCACACACGTATGCATACGTACACACACACACACACATGCACTCGCATGCACACAAACGCGTCCGTGCATACACAGACACACACACACACACTCACGCATGCACGCACACACACACACACGTGCGTGCATATATACAAACACACACACTCACCCACACACACACACACACGTGCACACACATACGCACACGCACACGCACATGCACACCCGCACAGACACACGCATACACAAACACATATGCACACACACATACACACAAATGAACTCACGCACGCACGCACTCATACACGCACACACACACCTGCGCAGACAAAAAAACGCGCAAGCGCGTGCGTGCGTACAGGCACACGTGCGCGCGCATGCATACACACACCCGGGCACGCATGCACGTACACACACACACATACACACACCTGCGCAGATACATCCACACACACGCGTGCGTGCACACACAAACACACACACAAACACACGTGGCACATACACAAACACAGACACACAAACACATGGGTGCGCGCGCACACACTCGCACACACTCACGTGCACCCACAACCAACCACACGTGCGCGTGTGCACCTACACACACACACTCACGCACGCATGTACTAACGCACGCCGCTTGCACACACATACACACACACACGCGCAGACACATACACATACATGTGCACACACAGACACACATGCATACACACACACGCACGCACACACACAGACACGCACACGCACACGCACACACACACACACGCACACACACACACACATACACACATACATACACACACACACAGACACACACACACACACATACACACACACGCACGCACACAGACGCGTGCGCACACACACATATGTGCAAACGCGCACATACACACAATCACACACATGTGCGCACACCCATACACACACACACGCACGCGCACACACACATACTGTAACAGCCCAATTTGGATTAACTAATTAATTTATTTATTAGAATTATTTTAATTATGGGATAGTTTGGTAATATGTTAAGTTTGCATATTATGCTATTTTATCATTTTGGGAGTTTTGGAAAATTAAGTTGGAAATATTTTGGATATTCTTAATTAATGGTTAAGTGGATGATTTATGAAAAATAATTGAAAAATATATATTATGGAGGAAATAGAATGGAAAGAAATATAAAGAATAGAAATAGAAAGAAAAGGGAGAAGAGTTGGTAAGGAAAAGAAAAGGGAAGAAAAAGAGAAAGAAGGAAAAGGAGGAGAAAAGAGAAGAAGAAGAAAAGTGTGGAAATCATCAAGAGCAACTCAAAGGTTCGATTTAATTAGGTAAAGGTGAGAAACATTATTATCTAATCCATGTATGTGATTATGTATGTGTTGTGTGGATTGTTTGAGTGTTTTTCTATACTTTTAATTTCTAGGTCGAAAATGAATTAATCGGTAAAATAATGTTTTAATCGGTTATAATCGAGGATGGATGGAGTAGTATGGTCGGGTATTATTGGGTTGAGCTTACCGGATTTGCTTGGTTTGGAATTGGTTGATTTTGTGAGGTTTGGGCTTTTGGACAGCCATGGGAGTTCTGAGTTCGCAGGTTCGCCAGGCGAATGGCAGTGAAGCTTCGCCGGGCGAAGCCCAGCGAGCAGCAGCGAACCAAGTCAGAAGCAAACACCCTGTCTTTGCTGGCAAGTTCGCCAGGCGAATGAGTGTGGCGAAGGTTCGCCAGGCGAGTGTGCTAGCGAGTAATTCCATAATAAATCCCAGTGGTCTTCGCTGGCAAGTTCGCCAGGCGAACAGAGTAGCGAAGGTTCGCCAGAGGCTTCGCCTGGCGAAGGTTAGCGAACACAACAGCATATTTTCTTTCCTTGTGTTTTCCATTCGTGGATTAGTTGTGTGGTTTGGTTGCAATCATTCCTAGTTTGTGATTTGTGTGTTGTGAGTAGCCGTATGGTGTGAATCCTAGTTTGTGATTTGTGAAGTGTGGAATGTGGTCGTTTGGCAATTTGGTGCATTTACTTGAATTGAATAGAAATGCATGTTGAGATCGAATGATGAATATGTATATATGTATTGTGATATGTATATATATATATATTGTGAATGCATAATGAATAAATGCCATTAATGTGAAGAATGCATGAGTATGTTTGTAAACATGTATGCATTTCAAGAAGTGTATGGAGTCATTTTACATGTGAAGCATCACGAAGTACATTCTTGTGATGTTGATTCCTAGGAGAGTCTGATGAGTGATAGGATTCCTAGGAGAGTCTGATGAGTGATGTTGATTCCTAGGAGAGTCTGATGAGTGATAGGATTCCTAGGAGAGTCTGATGAGTGCTATTGATTCCTAGGAGAGTCCGATGAGTGCTATGTGATTCCTTGGAGAATCTGATGAGCGATGTGATTCCTTGGAGAATCTGATGAGCGATGTGATTCCATGGAGAATCTGATGAATGACTTGATTCCTCGGAGAATCTTCCGAATGACTTGATTTCTCGGAGAATCTGCTGAATGACTTGATTCCTCGGAGAATCTGCCGAATGACTTGAGTCCTCGGAGGATCTGCTGCGTGATTTGGTTCATAGGAGAATCTGTTGAGCGATTGTGTGCTCGTGTAGGGAGATAGTGATATGGTTCCTAGGAGAATCTGTTGAGTGATTGTGTGCCCGTGTAGGGAGATAGTGATATGGTTCCTAGGAGAATCTATTGAGTGATTGTGTGCCCGCATAGGGAGATAGTGATATGATTCCTAGGAGAATCTGCTGAACGATCGAGTCGTACCGTATTGAATTGCATAGAGTCGTGAGTCGGTCTCTATGAGTTGCATTTACCATTGTTGCCGTTGTGCCTTGGGAAATGAACATAATATGTGCATGTTATGTGAATTGATATGAATTGGGACGAAAGACATGATTGAATATGCTAAATGATATATGTATATGTGTAAATATATGGATATGTTGACATTTATGTGAATCGGTGTTGAAATAAACATATTGTGTGTGTTGCTTGATAAATGTTGTAATGTATGTTGTATGTATGCAATTGCAAGTGAAGAATGCATGAAAATGTATTACGAACATATGTGCCTTTCTTAGTAAATTATGATGATGATGTTGAAAATAATGAATGCGTATAAGGCTCGTGAACACTGGGGTAGAATGACATGATGTCGTTCCTAGTGGAGCAATCACCGGGGTAGAACAACTGTGGCATTGTTTCTGGTAAGGTATAACGATATAGTCGCATACATTGGGGTAGAATGACAAGATGTCGTACTCAGTGGAGTGATCACCGGGGTAGAATGACTATGTGTTGTTCCTGGTGGGGTATGAGCGATGTACCCATAAATCCCGAGCGGGGATTAGTGGAATCGATGGGCTTTATGTGAGCCATGTGGCATGGATAGAATTGTTGATTAAAGTTATGTTTACGTATCTGTACATGACTTGTGTAATTGAAAATGATGAATATGTGATTGTTAGGAGAAGTGTGCATATATACATGATATGTTGATTTAAGAGTGGTGAGTATGTGAGTGTTGTATGAAAGTATGCTATATGCATGATAATATGCTTGATGATCAACCATGTTAGTTTATATGATGAGGTAATTGAGAAGTATGTGTGAATTGAATATGAAATGTGGTGAGAAATGTGGCATATATGTATTTTATGATTGTTTATATACATAATTATATGCATTGATTATTATGGTAATATTTCTCACTCTTTTGCTGGAATGATGTCCTACATTACATCGTGCAGGTATTTCAGAGTAGAGATGCTAGTAGTCTCGAGGCCGCTATTGGTGTAGCTATTTATTTATGTTGGGTCGAGTCATGCTCTGGTCGTGTAACACTGGGATCGCTTGGTTTATGTTTTAGAAATATACTATGTTTTCTTGTTTATTGAAATAATATGAAGTTGGCCTTAGTGCCCGAGCCTTGTTGATTTATGTGATGAAAACAAATATTTCTTTTATGAAAAATCATTGGATAAATGAATCCGCTGCTACATGCTAATTGAAATTGTAAATCATGATTATTTATTGAAGTGTTGATGAGCATGACAGGTGTTTGAAAGTTTTAAGTGTGACACCCTTGGTTGAATGCATGTTAATTTTACTCTGATTATTTTAATTAATTGCGGGGATTATAGGGGTGTTACATTAGTGGTATCAGAGCAGGTCGGTCCGTCCGGCCAAGTTGTGTTTGTTGGTTGTTCCCTTGTTTGTGACATGTGTGTGAAAAACACAGTCGATACATGTTCGTTGTTAACCTTGTCTGCAGAAGTGGGAATGATCGAAGTGGGAGAGAAGCTTGTGATTCTCCAGGATGCTGCAAGTGTAGAGTTTTAGCTCGGTGTGTTGTTAAGCGCTATTATAGTTTGGTAAAGATGGTTTATACTCCATCATGATTTTCGGCTGTCTATTGACAAATTGAGGAACTGATCACCCTTAATCTCTTGTTGATAGTAGTTGGGATTGTGTTGGATGGGATAGACGTGTCTTGCGAGCTTAGATGGTGTGTGCAGTGAATTGTTCGAAGTGAAGCCAAGTGCTTAAGGATTATTCTGAGAAGTCGACGCAGGATAGTGTTGAGATGTTGAATTTTGATGAGATTTTGAGTGCTAATGAAAGTGGGAGGTTAGCAGCTCTCGATTAGTTATGGTTGTCTGGAAGTTATCCTGACAAGATAAGTGATACAGAGCCAGGATGTAAAGTGGGGTTGTGAAGGACTTAATTCCGGGAACCGGTTCGAGATTGATAACCCCATGTCATATGTGTGTTTGGATGGCCAAGGAGACAAATTAATTGAGTAGTTGAGACTCGCGTTTGGTGTGGGTGCTACAGCAACAGACTCCGAGGTTAAGTATATAAATAGTGGATGGAGACTTCTGGTGATTACTAAAGGAAGTAAGATGTGGGATACAAGATTGGTATTGCTAAACCTTCAACCATTTCAAGAAGTTGAAGATGTATTGAATGGCCTTCTAAGTGCAGAATGTTGTTTCTATGATTTTGTAGTAATGAGAGAACCATAATTTGGAATGACGCAAGGTTAAGAGCGTTGGAAGTCATTATAGTGCTCTATGTGACGAGAAGGTAGCGACATGGAATTAAGTATTTATTGATGAAATATGTTTGGATGTTGTGGTAAGTGTGATTCGTGTTTTCTCCATAGGTCCACAACTGCGTGTCTGTTTGGAATGAGATTTTCCACACTTGAGTGAGTGAGTCAAGGGCTGTCTAACCAATGGTGTTTTGATGTATTAGAAGAATATAGAGGATCCAAGAAAGGACGTGTTTTGAGAATTACGATAGTAACTGGTGTTGATCGAGCTTGAGGTCTCGGAAGCACAATGTGTCTTGTTGAATCTGTATCAGAGTAGCACAACGGAAGCGTGGGAAATTAGCATGTTAGATTGTTTTACCGCTATCACTAGGAGAAATTGCATGATGTGTTCATGTGTTTAAGCTGAGGAAGCGCATCGATCCAGATGGATGGTGTATGAGTGAGAGAGGATTGGACTGTTGAGACAACTTTGAGGAAAAAAGATTGTCTTGGTAAAGGTATTTGGGAGGATCAACTAGAGGATGTTGGATTTGGAAGATTGGGATGCGAGAGTCACATCCCGAGTTGTTTGAATCGGATAACATTTTTGAGGACGAAAATTTCTAAAGTGGGGGAGAGTTGTAACAACCCAATTTTGATTAACTAATTAATTTATTTATTGGAATTATTTTAATTATGGGATAGTGTGGTACTAAGTTAAGTTTGCATATTATGTTATTTTATCATTTGGGGAGTTTTGGAAAATTAAGTTGGAATATTTTGGATATTCTTAATTAATGGTTAAGTGGATGATTTATGGAAAATGATTGGAAAATATATATTATGGAGGAAATAGAATGCAAAAAAATATAAAGAATAGAAATAGAAAGAAAAGGGAGAAGAGTTGGTAAGGAAAAGAAAAAGGAAGAAAAAGAGAAAGAAGGAAAAGGAGGAGAAAAGAGAAGAAGAAGAAAAGTGTGGAAATCATCAAGAGCAACTCAAAGCTTCGATTTAATCAGGTAAGGGTGAGAAACATTATTATCTAATCCATGTATATGATTATGTATGTGTTGTGTGGATTGTTTGAGTGTTTTTCTATACTTTCCATTTCTAGGTCGAAAATGAATTAATCGGTAGAATGATGTTTTAATCGGTTAGAATCGAGGATGGATGGAGTAGTATGGTCGGGTATTATTGGGTTGAGCTTATGGAGTTGTTTGGTTTGGAATCGGTTGATTTTGTGAGGTTTGGGCTTTTGGACAGCCATGGGAGTTCTGAGTTCGCAGGTTCTCCAGGCGAATGGCAGCGACGCTTCGCCAGGCGAAGCCCAGTGAGCAGCAGCGAACCAAGTCAGAAGCAAACACCCTGTCTTCGCTGGCAAGTTCGCCAGGCGAATGAGTGTGGCGAAGGTTGGCCAGGCGAGTGTGCTAGCGAGTAATTCCAGAATAAATCCCAGTGGTCTTCGCTGGCAAGTTCGCCAGGCGAACGAAGTAGTGAAGGTTCGTCAGAGGCTTCGCCAGACGAAGGTTAGCGAACACAGCATCATATTTTCTTTCCTTATATTTTCCATTCGTGGAATGGTTGCGATCATTCCTTATTTGAGATGACTAAGTATATGTTGTTTTGTGTGTTGTGGGTAGCCGTATGGCGTGAATCCTAATTTGTGATTTGTGAAGTGTGGAATGTGGCCGTTTGGCAATTTGGTGGATTTACTTGAATTGAATAGAAATGCATGTTGAGATCGAATGATGAATATGTATATATGTATTGTGATATGTGTGTGTATATATATATATATATATATATATATATATATATATATATATATATATATATATATATATATATATATATATATATATATATATTGTGAATGCAAAATGAATAAATGCGATGAATGTGAAGAATGCATGAGTATGTTTGTAAACATGTATGCATTTCAAGAAGTGTATGGAGTCATTTTGCATGTGAAGCATCATGAAGTACATTCTTGTGCTGTTGATTCCTAGGAGAGTCTGATGAGTGATAGGATTCCTAGGAGAGTCCGATGAGTGCTGTTGATTCCTAGGAGAGTCTGATGAGTAATAGGATTCATAGGAGAGTCCGATGAGTGCTGTTGATTCCTAGGAGAGTCTGATGAGTGATAGGATTCCTAGGAGAGTCCGATGAGTGCTGTTGATTCCTAGAAGAGTCTGATGAGTGATAGGATTCCTAGGAGAGTCCGATGAGTGATGTGATTTCTTGGAGAATCTGATGAGCGATGTGATTCCTTGGAGAATCTGATGAGCGATGTGATTCCTTGGAGAATCTGATGAGCGATGTGATTCCTTGGAGAATCTGATGAACAATGTGATTCCTTGGAGAATCTGATGAATGACTTGATTCCTCGGAGAATCTTCTGAATGACTTGATTCCTCGGAGAATCTGCCGAATGACTTGATTCCTCGGAGAATCTGCTGAATGACTTGATTCCTCGGAGAATCTGCCGAATGACTTGATTCCTCGGATGATCTGATGCGTGATATGGTTCCTAGGAGAATCTGTTAAGTGATTGTGTGCCCGTGTAGGGAGATAGTGGTATGGTTCCTAGGAGAATCTGTTGAGTGATTGTGTGCCCGTGTAGGGAGATAGTGATATGGTTCCTAGGAGAATCTGTTGAGTGATTGTGTGCCCGTGTAGGGAGATAGTGATATGATTCCTAGGAGAATCTGCTGAACGATCGATTCGTACCGTATTGAATTGCAAAGAGTCGTGAGTCGGTCTCTATGAGTTGCATTTACCATTGTTGCCGTTGTGCATTGGGAAATGAACATTTGTGTATGTTATGTGAATTTATATGAATTGGGACGAAAGACATGATTGAATATGCTAAATGATATATGTATATGTGTAAATATATGGATATGTTGACGTTTATGTGAATCGGTGTTGAAATAAACATATTATGTGCGTTGCTTGATAAATGTTGTAATGTATGTTGTATGTAAGCAATTGCAAGTGAAGAATGCATGAAAATGTATTACGAACATATGTGCCTTTCTTAGTAAATTATGATGATGATGTTGAAAATAATGAATACGTATAAGGCTCGTGAACACTGGGGTAGAATGACATGATGTCGTTCCTAGTGGAGCAATCACCGGGGTAGAACAACTGTGGCATTGTTCCTGGTAAGGTATAAAGATATAGTCGCATACATTGGGGTAGAATGACAAGATGTCGTACCCAGTGGAGTGATCACCGGGGTAGAATGACTATGTGTTGTTCCTGGTGGGGTATGAGCGATGTACCCATAAATCCCGAGCGGGGATTGGTGGAATCGATGGGCTTTATGTGAGCCATGTGGCATGGATAGAATTGTTGATTAAAGTTATGTTTACGTATGTGTACATGACTTGTGTAATTGAAAATGATGAATATGTGATTGTTAGGAGAAGTGTGCATATATACATGATATGTTGATTTAAGAGTGGTGAGTATGTGAGTGTTGTATGAAAGTATGCTATGTGCATAATAATATGCTTGATGATCAACCATGTTAGTTTATATGATGAGGTAATTGAGAAGTATGTGTGAATTGAATATGAAATGGGGTGAGAAATGTGGCATATATGTATTTTATGATTGTTTATATACATAATTATATGCATTGATTATTATGGTAATATTTCTCACCCTTCTGCTGGAATGATGTCCTACATGACATCGTGCAGGTATTTCAGAGTAGAGATGCTTGTAGTCTCGAGGCCGCTATTGGTATAGCTATTTAGCGATTTATTTATGTTGGGTCGAGTCATGCTCTGGTCGTGTAACACTGGGATCACTTGGTTTATGTTTTAGAAATATACTATGTTTTCTTGTTTATTGAAATAATAAGAAGTTGGCCTTAGTGTCCGAGCCTTGTTGATTTATGTGATGAAAAAAAATATTTCTTTTATGAAAAATCATTGGATAAATGAATCCGCTGCTACATGCTAATTGAAATTGTAAATCATGATTATTTATTGAAGTGTTGATGAGCAAGACAGGTGTTTGAAAGTTTTAAGTGTGACACCCTTGGTTGAATGCATGTTAATTTTACTCTGATTATTTTAATTAATTGTGGGGATTAGAGGGGTGTTACATTAGTGGTATCAGAGCAGGTCGGTCCGTCCGGCCAAGTTGTGTTTGTTGGTTGTTCCCTTGTTTGCGACATGTGTGTGAAAAATATTGTCGATACATGTTTGTTGTTAACCTTGTCTGCAGAAGTGGGAATGATCGAAGTGGGAGAGAAGCTTGTGATTCTCCAGGATGCTGCAAGTGTGGAGTTGTAGCTCGGTGTGTTGTTAAGCGCTATTATAGTTTGGTAAAGATGGTTTATACTCCATCATGATTTTCGGTTGTCTATTGACAAATTGAGGAACTGATCATCCTTAATCTCTTGTTGATAGTTGTTGGGATTGTGTTGGATGGGATAGACGTGTCTTGAGAGCTTAGATGGTGTGTGCAATGAATTGTTCGGAGTGAAGCCAAGTGCTTAAGGATTGTTCTGATAAGTCGACGCAGGACAGTGTTGAGATGTTGAATTTTGATGAGATTTTGAGTGCTAATGAAAGTGGGAGGTTAGCAGTTCCCGATTAGTTATGGTTGTCTGAAAGTTATCCTGACAAGATAAGTGATACAGAGCCAGGATGTAAAGTGGGGTTGTGAAGGACTTAATTCCGGGAACCGGTTCGAGATTGAGAACCCCATGTCATATGTGTGTTTGAATGGCCAAGGAGACAAATTAATTGAGTAGTTGAGACTCGCGTTTGGTGTGGGTGCTACGACAACAGACTCCGAGGTTAAGTATATAAATAGTGGATGGAGACTTCTGGTGATTACTAAAGAAAGTAAGATGTGGGATACAAGATTGGTATGGTTAAACCTTCAACCATTTCAAGAAGTTGAAGATGTATTGAATGGCCTTCTAAGTGCAGAATGTTGTTTCTATGATTTTGTAGTAATGAGAGAACCGTAATTCGGAATGACGCAAGGTTAAGAGCGCTGGAAGTCATTACAGTGCTCTATGTGACGAGAAGGTAGCGACATGGAATTAAGTATTTATTGATGAAATATGTTTGGATGTTGTGGTAAGTGCGATTCGTGTTTTCGCCATAGGTCCAAAACTGCGTGTTCGTTTGGAATGGGATTTTCCACACTTGAGTGAGTGAGTCAAGGGTTGTGTAACCAATGGTGTTTTGATGTATTAGAAGAATATAGAGGATCCAAGAAAGGACGTGTTTTGAGAATTACGATAGTAACTGATGTTGATCGAGCTTGAGGTCTCGGAAGCACACTGTGTCTTGTTGAATCTGTATCAGAGTGGCGCAGCGGAAGCGTGGGAAATTAGCATGTTAGATTGTTTTACCGCTGTCACTAGGAGAAATTGCATGATGTGTTCATGTGTTTAAGCTAAGGAAGTGTATCGATCCACGTGCACACACACACACACACGCACACACACAAACACGCAGGGACGCATGCACGTGTACACACACACACACCTGCGCAGACACACACACACCCACATACACGCACGCGCACACACAGACACACACATACACACATACACACACGAGTACACACACTATCTCTCTCAGACACACACACACACGTGCCCACATACACACATGAACACACACACACACACACACGTGCGCGCATAAATACACACACACAAACACACGAAAACGTGCATGCGCGTGGGCGCCCGCAAACAACCAAATGCGCGCGCGCGATCACATACACACAGACACGCGTGCGCATACTCTCTCTCTCTCTCTCATACACACACACAGGCACGCACACGCGAACACACACATACACATACAGACACACTCACACACACACACGTACACACACACATACACACACACACACGCGCGTGCTCACACACACACTCTCTCTCTCTCTCACACACACACAGACATACACACACACACATACACACACGTGCGGACACACACATATGAACACGCGCGCGCGACCACACACGCATGTGCATATAAACACACATACACACGCGTGCGCACACTCACACGCACATACACACACACACACATGCACATGCGCACAAATACAAACACGCGCGCGCACACGTACACACAAACACTCACACGCGTGCGCACACGCGCACACACACACACACACACACACACACTCACGCACGCGTGCGTGCACTCTCTCTCTCACACACACACACATCCCCGCGCACACACATGCACATACACACGTGCGCGCACAAATATACACACAAACACACACACACACACACACGAACTTGCACGCGCGTGCACGCACACAAACTCACACACGTGCGTGCACACACACACACACACAAATGCGCGCGTGCACATATACACACGCACGCGTACGCATGCTCTCTCTCTCTCTCACGCACACAGGCGCTCACATGCAAACACACACACACACAAACACACACA
>OZ012739.1:452455383-452467883 GCA_963859935.3 Lathyrus sativus | reverse complement strand
TACATACACACGAACACGAGCGCACGCGTGCGCGCATACACACACTCACATGTGCGCTCACATACATACACGGACACGTAAACACAGACACACACACATACACACACACGCACGCGTGTACACATAAACGCGCGTGCACACTGACACACACACACACACAAACACACACGCGCGCGTGCTCTCACACACACTCACACACATACACAAACACGTGCACACACAAACACAGATGCGCACGCGCGTGCAAACGCACCTACACACACACACGCATGCACACACACTCATACATACACATGCACGCACAAACGCATGCACGCGCGCACACACGCACGCATACACTCACAGGCACACACACGCGCGCGTGAACGCACATAGACACACGCGCCCAAACACGCTTACATACACAAACACACATACGCAGGCACGTACACACACACACACACACGCTAACACACAAACACATACACACACACGCACACGCATATACACACGTACGTGCACACATACAGTCATAAACACGAACACGCGCGTGGGCTCACCCACACACAAACACGTTCGCGCACATACACACACACGCACAGACACATACACACACATGCATACACAAACGCGCGTACACACAGACAAACAAACACACGCACACACACACAAACACGCGCACACAAACACATGCGGGCATGCTAACCCACACACACATACACAAACACACATATTCATGCACGCACACACACACACACACACACACACCTGCGCAGACACACGCAAACACACACACACACACACACACACACAAAACTACGCGTGCGCGTGCGCACCCACACACACACACGCACGCATGCACTAACGCACGTCGCTCGCACACACATACACACATACGCACACACACACTCGCATGCACGCATGCATGCACACACATACACACGCACACACACACTCACACGCACAAACGCACTCGCGTGGACACGCAGACTCACACACACGCATGCACGCACACAAACACACAGGCACGCTCGCACATGGACACACACACGCACACCTGCGCAGACACACACACACACACACACACACACACACACACGTGTGCACGCACACTTAGACACATACACACACAAACACACGCACGCGCACACTCGGCACACACACGCACACACACCACTAAACATAGACAAACGAGTGCATGCACACACACAGACACACGCGTGCGCATGCACACACCCACACAAGCGCGCCCGAGTGCGTGCTCACACACACACACACACACTCGCGCACGCCCGTACACACACACACACACACGTGTTCGCGCGCACACACATACCCACACGCACGCACGCATGCACTAACGCACGCCGCTCGCACACACATACGCACAGGCACACACACACACATACACACGTACGCGAACACAAAAAGGCGCGTACACGCAAACTCACACACACGTGCGCGTACACACACACATACACACACGCACTCACGTAAGCACGCACGCGGGCATGCACACACACGCACACATACGCATGCGCGTGCGCATACACATACACACACATAAACACGCACGCAAGCAGGCACGCACGCCCACACACACACACACACAGGCACGCACACACGCGCACACACACAGGCACACGCACACACGCAGACACACACACACATACACACGCACCTGCGCAGACACACAGACACACACACACGCGTACACACAGACACACACGCAAACAAACGCGCAAACACAGGCAAACGCGTGCGCGCGCACACACCAAGACACGCGCACACACACACACCAACACACACGCACGCGCACTCACAGATATACACACACGCACACACACACACGCGCGCGTGCGCACACTCTCTCACACACACACTCATAGACACACACACACACACGTGCGCGCATACATACACATACATACACACGAACACGAGCGCACGCGTGCGCGCATACACACACTCACATGTGCGCTCACATACATACACGGACACGTAAACACAGACACACACACATACACACACACGCACGCGTGTACACATAAACGCGCGTGCACACTGACACACACACACACACAAACACACACGCGCGCGTGCTCTCACACACACTCACACACATACACAAACACGTGCACACACAAACACAGATGCGCACGCGCGTGCAAACGCACCTACACACACACACGCATGCACACACACTCATACATACACATGCACGCACAAACGCATGCACGCGCGCACACACGCACGCATACACTCACAGGCACACACACGCGCGCGTGAACGCACATAGACACACGCGCCCAAACACGCATACATACACAAACACACATACGCAGGCACGTACACACACACACACACACGCTAACACACAAACACATACACACACACGCACACGCATATACACACGTACGTGCACACATACAGTCATAAACACGAACACGCGCGTGGGCTCACCCACACACAAACACGTTCGCGCACATACACACACACGCACAGACACATACACACACATGCATACACAAACGCGCGTACACACAGACAAACAAACACACGCACACACACACAAACACACGCACACAAACACATGCGGGCATGCTAACCCACACACACATACACAAACACACATATTCATGCACGCACACACACACACACACCTGCGCAGACACACGCAAACACACACACACACACACACACACAAAACTACGCGTGCGCGTGCGCACCCACACACACACACGCACGCATGCACTAACGCACGTCGCTCGCACACACATACACACATACGCACACACACACTCGCATGCACGCATGCATGCACACACATACACACGCACACACACACTCACACGCACAAACGCACTCGCGTGGACACGCAGACTCACACACACGCATGCACGCACACAAACACACAGGCACGCTCGCACATGGACACACACACGCACACCTGCGCAGACACACACACACACACACACACACACACACACGTGTGCACGCACACTTAGACACATACACACACAAACACACGCACGCGCACACTCGGCACACACACGCACACACACCACTAAACATAGACAAACGAGTGCATGCACACACACAGACACACGCGTGCGCATGCACACACCCACACAAGCGCGCCCGAGTGCGTGCTCACACACACACACACACTCGCGCACGCCCGTACACACACACACACACACGTGTTCGCGCGCACACACATACCCACACGCACGCACGCATGCACTAACGCACGCCGCTCGCACACACATACGCACAGGCACACACACACACATACACACGTACGCGAACACAAAAAGGCGCGTACACGCAAACTCACACACACGTGCGCGTACACACACACATACACACACGCACTCACGTAAGCACGCACGCGGGCATGCACACACACGCACACATACGCATGCGCGTGCGCATACACATACACACACATAAACACGCACGCAAGCAGGCACGCACGCCCACACACACACACACACAGGCACGCACACACGCGCACACACACAGGCACACGCACACACGCAGACACACACACACATACACACGCACCTGCGCAGACACACAGACACACACACACGCGTACACACAGACACACACGCAAACAAACGCGCAAACACAGGCAAACGCGTGCGCGCGCACACAAACAAACACGCGCACACACACACACCAACACACGCGCACGCGCGCTCACAGATATACACACACGCGCACACACACACACACGCGCGTGCGCACACTCTCTCACACACACACTCAAAGACATACACACACACACACACGTGCGCGTACACATACACATACATACACACGAACACGAGCGCACGCGTGCGCGCATACACACACACACATGTGCGCTCACATACACACACGGACACGTAAACACAGACACAAACACATACACACACACACGCGCGTGTGTACACATAAACGCGCGTGCACACTGACACACACACACACACACACAAACACACGTGCGCGCGTGCTCTCACACACTCTCTCACACACACTCACACACATACACAAACACGTGCACGCACAAACACAGATGCGCACGCGCGTGCAAACGCACCTACACACACACGCATGCACACACACTCATACAAACACATGCACGCACGCACGCATGTACGCGCGCACACGCACGCATACACTCACAGGCACACACACGCGCGCGCGTGAACACAGACAGACACACGCGCCCACACACGCATACATACACAAACACACATACGCAGGCACGCGCACACACACACACGCGTGCGCATGCTCACACCTACACAAGCGCGCCCGAGTGCGTGCGCGCACAAACACACACTCGCGCACGCGTGCATACGCATACAAACACACACGTGTGCGCGTACACACACATACACACGCGCACGCACGCATGCACCAGCGCACGTTGCTCACACACACATACACACACACAGACACACCCGTACACACACACGTGCACACACACACACACACACGCATACAGAGGTGTGCGCACACATACACGTGCGCACACGCGCACACACACAGACATACACGTGCGCACACGCTCGCAAACATACAAACACACACGCACGCATGCACGCATTCACACACAGACACACACATGCACACACACAAACACATACGCGCACACAAACATGCACATGCGTTCGCGTACACACACACACGCACGCAAATACACACACAAACACGCGTGCGCGTGCGCACCCTCACACACACACACACACACACGCATGCATGCACTAACGCACGTCGCTCACACACACATTCACACACATACACACGTGCGCACACACAAACACACAAACACACACGCACGTGCGCACACGGGCGCACACACACGCAAACAGGCGCGCACACACACACACACATACGCGCGCAGACACACACACACACGCACTCGCGTGCAAACAAAGACACGCACACACGCACGCACACCCAAAAACACGCAGGCACGCACGCATACACGTGCACGTGCACACACACACACACACCTGCGCAGACACACACACACACACAAACACACACGCACACACGGACTCACACACGAACACACGCATACACAAACACGCATGCACACACACACACACACACTCACACACACACTCCCGCATGCACGCGTGCACGCACACACACACATACACACACCTGCGCAGACACAAGCAAACACGTGCGTGCATGCTCACACACACACACACACACACACACACACACACACGCGGGCACGCATGCACGCACGCGCAGACACACCTGTGCAGATACACCTACACACACGCGTGCTCGCACACAAAGACACACACACACAAACAAACACACGCGCACGCACACACAGAACACACACATACACATGCGTGCGCGTGCACACACACACTACAACTGTGCGTGCCCGCACCCACACACACACACATGCATGCACTAACGCACGCCGCTCCCACACACATACATACAGACGCACACACACACAAACACGCGTGCGCAAGCGTGCACGCACACACATGCACACACGCACTCGCGTGCACACAAACACGCCCATGCACACACAGACACACACACAGGTACGCATGCACACAAACACGCAGACACACGCGCACCTGCACAGACACACACGCACACATGCGCGTGTGCATGCACCTGCGCAGACACACACACACAGACACACACGTGCGCACACACAGACACACACACACATACACATACACACACATACACACAGACAAACGCGTGCACACATAAACACGCGTGCGCGCCCGTACACAAACACGTGCGCATGCGCTCACACACTCTCTCTCTCTCTCACACACATACACACGCACACGCAAACACACACGCACATACACACGCATACGTGCATACACGCACACACACAGACTCACACACGCACACACGAATACGCAAACGCGCATGCACACACACACACACATACAAACACGCGTGTGCGTTCAAACACCACACACACATACACAGACACACACTCACGCACACACGCACGCACACACACATACACACACCTGCGCAGACATAAGCAAATACGCGCGTGCGTGCACACACACACACACACGCGGGCAGGCATGCACGCACACGCACACGCTTACAAACACCTGCGCAGATACACCTACACACACGCGCGCGCGCGTACAATGACACACACACAAAAACACACGCGCGCACACACACAGAACACACAAACACACACATGCGTGCATGCACACACACACACACAGGCGAGCACACGCGCGCGCACACATGCATCCACGTGTGCGCGCGCGTACCTACACACACACACGCATGCACGCGTGCACCCTCACACACACACAACAACGCGTGGGCGCGTGCACCCACACACACACACACACACTGCTCGCACACACATACACACAGACGCACACACACATACACATGCACACACACACACGCAAACACGCACTCGCGTGCACAAATACACGCGCGTGCACACACAGACACACAAACACGCACGCACACATACAAACACGCACGTGCACACACACACACACACACATCTGCGCAGACACACAGACACACACACACACATACGTGTGCATGCACACTTAGACACACACAAACAAACACGTGCGTGAGCACACACTTACACATACACACAGACACACTCGTGCGCACACACATACACACAAACAAACGCGTGCACCCATACACACGCGCGCGCTTGTACACACACTCGTGCGTGCGCACACTCTCTCTTTCACACACACACACACACGCACACACAAACACACACGCACAGACACACGCATACGTGCACACACGCACACACACGCACACACAAAAGCGCATGCACACACACACACACACGCATACACAAACAAACACGTGCGGGCGCACAAACACCACACACACATACACAGACACACACTCACGCACGCACACACACACACACACACACATACACACACCTGCGCAGACACAAACAAACACGTGCGTGCACGCTCACACACACACACACACACACGCGCGCGCGCGCGGGCAAGCTTCCACGCACGCGCGCACGCTTACACACACCTGTGCAGATACACCTACACACACGCGTGTGCGCACACAATGACAGACACACAAAAACACACGCGCGCACACACGCAGAACACACACACACACATGCGTGCCCGCACACACATACACACACACATGTGCACGCGCGCGCACACACAACCACGCGTGCGCGCACACCCTCACACGCACACATGCATGCACTAACACACGCCGCTAGCACACACATACACACAGACGCACACAAACAAACACGCGCGCGCACGCGTGCATGCACACACACAAACGCACACACGCATCGCATGCATACAAACACGCATGTGCACACACAGACACACACACACACGCACACACAAACACGCAAGCACGCACGCACGTGCATTAACACACACACACACACACACCTGCGTAGACACACACACACACACACACACGTGTGCACGAACACTTAGACACATACACACAAGCACACGCGCGCCACACACAGACACACACACATACATATACACACAGACAAACGCGTGCACGCATAAACATGCTCGCGCCCGTACGCACACACACGCGCGTGCGCACACACGCTTTCTCTCTCTCTCTCTCTCATACACACACACGCACACGTAAACACACACGCACAGACACATGCATACGTGCACACACGCGCACACACACACACACATACACACATGCGCGTGCTCACACTCTCTCTCTCACACACAAACAGACATACACAAACACACAAACACGTGCGCGTACAAACATACGAACACGTGCGCACGCAAACACACACACACGCGTGCACCCCCACACACACATACACACACGTGCACACACTCTCACACACACACACACGCATGCCTACACACACATACACACACACACGCACTCACACACGCACGCAAGCACGCACACATGCTCGCAAGCACGCATGCATGCACACACACACACACACAAACACGCAGGCACGCACACACGTGCACACACACACACATACGCGAACACACA
Source organism: Lathyrus sativus (assembly GCA_963859935.3). NCBI lineage: Eukaryota > Viridiplantae > Streptophyta > Magnoliopsida > Fabales > Fabaceae > Lathyrus > Lathyrus sativus. Next base: position 452,459,864 of record OZ012739.1, on the reverse strand, counting down.
CCCACACACACACACACGTGCGCGCACAATTAGACACACACACACAAACACAATCGTGCGCACACACAGACACACACACATACGAACAGACACACGCGTACACAATCGTGCGCACACACAGACACACGCACATACGAACAGACACATACGTATACGCACATACACACACGCACACACACACACACACACGCATGCATGCACTATCTCACGCCGCTCGCGCACACACACGCACACACATACACACCTGCACTATCGCACGCGGCTCGCACATACACACACACACACACACACGTGCACACGCACACATACTCATACACGCATGCATACACACACACAAACACACGCACTCGTGTGCCCACAAACACGCCCATGCACACACAGACACACACACACGCATACACACACGCACACACACACACGCGCACACACACATAGACACGCACACATGCGCTACTTTACAAACACACACACACACACGCACACACATATACACACGTACATGCACACATACACTCAATAACACGAACACGCGCGCGGGTTCGCCCATACAAAAACACGTTCGTGCACGCACACACGCACACACACACACACACACACACATTCATGCACGCACGCACACACACACACACCTGTACACACACACACATACATACACACACACACACACACACACAAACACGCATGCACACACACACACACTCTCACACACACACACACACACACACACAAACGTCGCTCGCACACACACACTAACACACACACGCGCGCGTGCGCGAATGCACGCACACACATACACACATACACGCGCACACACACGCACTCGCGTGCACACAAACACGCGCGTGCACTTGCAGACACACACACACGCATGCACGCACGCACAGAAACACGCAGGCATGCTCGCACGTGCACACAAACACGCAGGCACGCTCACACGTGCACACACACACGCACACCTGCGCAGACACACACACACATACACACGTGTGCACGCACACTTAGACACACACACACACACACGCACACAGACACACACACACACACACACACACACACACACACACACACACACACAAGCGCGCCCGAGTGCGTGCGCACACACAAACACACTCGCGCACGCGCACACGCACACACAAAAACACAAGTGTGCGAGCGCACACACGTACACACACGCACGCACACATGCACTAAAGCACGCCGCTCGCACACACATACACAGATACATAGACACACACACATGCACACACACACACACGCATACACAAACACACACGCATACACATACACACACATCCGCACAAACAAATGCGTGCACGCATACACACGCTCGCGCGCCCGTACAAACCCACACACGCGTGCACATACTCTCTCTCACACACACACACGCACATGCAAACACACACACACAGACACCCGCATACGTGCACACACGCACACACACACACACACAACAACACACACGCGTGCTCACACTCACACACACACACACACACACACACACACACTCACACACAGAAATACACAAACACACAAACACGTGCGTGCATAAACATACGAACACGCACACACACACACACACATACACACACGTGCACACACTCACACACACACATAAACGCACGCACGTGCGCGCACACACACACACTTAGAAAAACGTGCGCACACGCAAACACACAACATATACGCGCACGCACACACAGAAACAAGCGCGCGCGTGCACGCGTGCGGGCGCGCGCACACACACACATGCACACACGTGCATACACACACACCCATGCGTAAATACACACACACACACACACATGTGCGTGCACACTTAGACACACACACACAAACACACGCGTGCGCACACACAAACACACACACATACGCACAGACACACGCGTGCGCGCATGCACATACTCGCATACACACACACACACACACAAGCATGCACTATCACACGCCGCTCCCACACACACACACACACACACGCACTATCATACGCCGCTCGCACACACACACACACGCACGGACACACACACACACATGCGTGCACACACATACACATCCACACACCCACACGCAAACACACACACGTGTGCACACCCGCGCACATACCCACATGCACACACACTCACACACGCATGCATACACACACAAACACACGCACTCGTGTGCCCACAAACACGCCCATGCACACACAGACACACACACACGCATACACATACGCACACACACACACACACACACGCTAACACACAAACACGTACACACACACACATACACACGTACGTACAAACATACAGTCGAAAACACGAACACGCGCGCGGGCTCTCCCACACACAAACACGTTCGTGCACATACACACACACATACACAAACGCGCATGCACACAAACACACAAACACACGCACGCACACACAAACATGTGCGGGCATGCTAACACACACACGCGTGCGCGCATAGACACACACACATACACAAGCACACATACTCATACACGCACGCACGCACCCACCCACCTGCGCAGACACACGCAAACAGACACACACACAAGCGTGCACGCACGTTTGCACGCACAAACACACAGAACTACGCGTGCGCGTGCGCACCTACACACACACACACGCACGCATGCACTAACGCACGTCGCTCGCACACACATACATACACACGCACACACACACACACACACTCGCATGCACGCATTCATGCACACAAATACACACGCACACACACACACACACACTCACACGCTCAAACGCACTCGCGTGCACACAAGCACGCGCGTGCACACGCAGACTCACACACGCGCACGCACGCACACAAACACGTAGGCACGCACGCACGTGGACACACACGCACGCACACCTGCGCAGACACACACACACACACACACATACACACGTGTGCACGCACACTTAGACACACACATACACAAACACACGCGCGCGCACACACGGACACACACACCCACACACACACAACTACACATAGACAAACGAGTGCACACACACACACACAGACACACGCGTGCGCATGCACACACCCACACAAGCGCGCCCGAGTGCGTGCGCACACACACACACTCACGCACGCACACACATACACACACGTGTGCGCGCGCACACACATACACACACGCATGCATGCATGCACTAACGCACGTTGCTCGCACACACATACACACAGGCACACACACACACACACGCACACACGTAAACACGCGCACACAAAAATGCGCGTGCGCGCAAACGCACACACACGTGCGCGTACGCACACACACATACACACACGCATTCACGTACGCACGCACGCGAGCATGCACACACACGCACACATACACACGCGCGTGTGCATACACATACACACACATAAACACGCACGCAAGCAGGCACGCACGCCCGCACACACACACACACACACGCAGGCACGCACACACGCTGGCGCACACACACACACACACGCATACACGCTGACACATACATACACACGCACCTGTGGAGACACACACACACACACACATACATACACACGCACGCATACACTCATAGGCACTTACACGCGCGCATGTACACACACAAACACACGCGCCCACACACGCATACATACACAAACACACATACGCAGGCACGTAGGCACGCGCACACACACACGCACACATACGCGTGCTCATGCGCACACCGACACAAGCGTGCCCGAGTACGTGTATGCACAAACACACACTCGCGCACGCATGCACACACACACAAACATACACGTGTGCGCGCGCACACACATACACACGCGCACGCATGCATGCGCTAACGCACGTCGCTCGCACACACATACACACACACACACACAGACACACACGTACACACACACACGTGTACACACACACACACACACGCATACAGAGGCATGCGCACACGCGCGCGCACACACACACACATGCGCACATGCTCGCAAACACACATACACGCACGCACGCATTCACACAAAGACACTGACATCCACACACACAAACACACACGTGCGCACACACACACCCAGGCAGACACGCACCCGCGCACACACACACGCACGCACGCACGAAACTGCGCAGCACATACAAACACACGGGTGCGTGCACACACACAAACACGCGTGCGCATACTTAGAAACACACAAACGTGTGCGCGCGTGCGTGCCAGTACACACACAAACACGCTCTCATGCGCACACACACACTCGCGCACTCAAACTCAAGCGTGCGCGCACACACACACTCGCGCACTCACACTCACGCGTGCGTGCACACACACACGCACGCATGCACTAACTCACGTTGCTCGCACACACATACCCATACACACAAACACACACACACAAACACGCGCGCACACACACATGCATACACAAACGCACACATGTGCGCGCAAAAATACACACACACGAACACACGCGTCCGCGCGTGCATACACACAGACAAACGCGTGCGCGCGCACACACGCACACCCGTGCGCACACACTCTCTC
>OZ012739.1:452445383-452452883 GCA_963859935.3 Lathyrus sativus | reverse complement strand
ACACGCGCATACACACTCACGTACGCACGCACAGACACACGCGTCCGCATGCACACACCCACACAAGCGCGCCCAAGTGCGTGCGCGCATACGTATACTCAAAAACACGAAATCACGCGCGCACACACTCACAAACAAACGCATAAACAAACGCGTGTGCACACACACACAAACATAAACACGCGCACACAAAAATGCGCGTGCGTGCAAACAGAAACACGCGTGCGCGTACACACACACATACACACACTCACACTCAAGCACGCCGCACGCGAGCACGCACATATACACACGCGCGTGCGCGCACACATACACACACATAAACACGCACGCACACATCAAGCACACACACACATACACACACACACCTGCACACACACACAAACACACACTCGCGCGTGTGCGCATACGCACACGTTCGTACGCACAAACACACACGCACGCGCACACACCCACAGACACACACCTGCCCAGACACACACATACACACGCACCTGCGCAGGCACACACACACACACTCAAACACACGTGCAACACAGACACAAGTGTGCGCGCCTACAAACCAAGACGCGCGCGCGCGCTCACAGACATATATACACGCACACACACGCGTGCGCACTCTCTCTCTCTCACACACATACACATACAAACACACACTCACAGACACACACACATGTGCGCACACACACACATGCACGCACACACGTGGGCACACACATACACATACGTACACACGAACACGAGCGCATGCGTGCGCGCATACACACACACACACGCGCGCGTGCATGCACATACACACACACGGACACTCATTTACACACGCGCACACACACAAACGCTCGTGCACACACAAAAACTCACGCGCGCGCGTGCGCTCACACACTCTCTCTCACACACACTCACACACGTACACACATACACAAACACGTGCACGCACACACACAGATGCGCGCGCATGCAAAGGCACCTACACACATACATGCATGCGCACACACTCATACACACACATGTACGTACGCACGCACGTGCGCGCACACATACACTCACAGGCACAGACACACGCGCGTGTACACACCCAGACACACGCGCGCACACACACATACACACACATACGCAGGAACGCAAGCACGCACGCAGGCACGCGCACACACGCACACAGACACACGTGTGCGCTTGCCCACACCCACACAAGCACGTCCGAGTGCGTGCGCGCGCATACGCACAAAAGCGCATGCGCACCCACACACACACAAACACACGCGTGTGCGCGCGCACACACTTTCACACGCGCATGCATGCTTTCACTAACGCACGCTGCTCACACACACATACACACACACACAGATACACACACGTGCACACACACACACACATACAAACACACACACGCACGCACACACACAGACGCGTGCGCACACATACACATGCTTACACGCACACACACACACACTTGCGCACACGCTCGCATGCACACACGCACACACACGCATGCATGCACGCACTCACACACGCACCTTCGCAGACACACACACACACGCAGGCACGCACCCTCGCACCCACACACACGCACCTGCGCAGACACACGCACACTTGTGTGCGTGCAAACACAGACACACACACAAACACGCGCGCACACACACTCAGACACACATAAACACAGACACACGCGTGCACGCGCACTCACTCAAACACGCAGGCGCGCGGGGTTGCGTGCGTACACACAAACGCGCACTCACCCGTACTTACACACGCACACACACATGTGTGCGCCCCCCCCCCCCCCCCCCACACGCGCGCAGGCACTATCGCACGTCGCTCGTACACACATACCCACACACACAAACAAACGCACACACGTGAGCGTGCACACACATGCATACACATACACACACATGCGCGCATAAATACTCACACACAAAAACACGCATCCGCGTGTGCACACACACACACACACGCACACACACACATACACAAACACGCGTGCGCACACTCTCTCTCACACATACATACACACGCACACACACGCAAACACACACAAAGGCAGACGCACACGTGTACACACGCACACACACACGCACGCACACGCACACACACACACAAATAAACACAGATACACACACACACACACACACGAAAACACGCGTCCGCTCGTGCACACACAAAGACACACGCGCGCGCGTATCCACACGCGTGCACACACTCTCTCTCTCTCTCACACACATATACACACACGCGCGCGCGTAAACACACACACACAGACGCACACGTGCACACATACACACACACGCACAAACACATACACACACACACACACGCATGCTCACACTCACACACACACACAGATATACACACACGTTCGTGCATACACAGACACACGCGCTCACACACACGCTCGTGCGCACACGCACGCATATACATGCGTGAGCATACTCACACGCACACACACATGCACGCACGTGCGCGCACACATACACAATCACGCGCGCACACGCAAACACAAACGCGCGTGCGCGCGCATATTCATACACACACACACACGTACACACACAAACACCTGCACATACAGGCGCACACGCACACACTTCCACACACACACAAACATGCAGGTACACACGCACGTGCATACACACACACATGCGCTTGACACACACACACACACACACACACACGCGCGTGCGTGCACACACAGACACACACACAAACACGTGTGCGCACACTTAGAAACAAACACACGTGTGCGCGCGCGTGTGCCAGTACACACACAAACACGCTCTCACGGGCATACACACTCGCGCACTCACACTCACGCGTGCGCGCACACACCCGCGTACATGCACTAGCTCACGTTGCTCGCACACACACGCGTGCATGCACTAACTCACGTTGCTCGCACACACATACCCACACACACAAACAGACACACACGCGCGCACACACACATGCATACACACACGCACACACGTGTGCGCAAAAATACACACACACACGAACACACGCGTCCGCGTGTGCACACGCACATACAAACGCGTGCGCGCACACACACATACCCGTGCGCACACATTCTCTCTCGCTCTCACACATACACACGCGCACACACGCAAACATGCACACAGACACACGCATGCACACACACAAACACACACACACACACACGCACAAACACACATGCACACACGCACACACACACATACACACACACGCACACGTGCGCACACGCACACACGCACACTCACACACACACACACACACAGACATACATACACACACACGTGCACGCACACACAGACACACATGCGCACACGCACACACACACACACACATACACACGCGTGCACACACTCACATGCACACACACACACCCACGCACGTGCACGCACACACAAATTAACACGCGCGCACACCTAAACACACGCGTGTGCGCATACACACACACATACACACACAAGCCCACACACACACACCTTCGTAGACACGCAAATACGCAGGACCACACCCATGCGCGCACAACCACACACACAAGCACGTGCGTGCGTGCACACACATGCACACACACACAAACACGCACGCACGTGCATACACACACACATGTACAGACACACACACACCACACACACACATCCATACACACACAAATACACGCGCGTGCACATATAGATACACACACACACGCACAGACACACGCATGCGCAAATACACACACACACACACCCGCATACGCGCGCGTGCTCGCTCGCACGCACACGCGTACACGCATACACACACACACGCACGCATGCATGCACTATCGCACGCCGCTCGCACACACACACACACACACATACACACACAAACACACACGCACGCACACACACATACGCAAACACACACGCGTGCGCACACGGGCACACACACACACATGCACACACACACGCACACACACACGCACACGCACTCGCCTGCACACAAACACGTCCGTACACACACAGACACACACACACGCACACACACACACACGTGCATGCACACATACACTCACAAACACGAACACGCACACGGGCTTACCTGCAGACACACGCACATGCACGTACTCACACGTACAAACACACACACACACGCACACAAACACGCGCACACAATCACGCGCTTGCGCGTAAACACACACACGCGTGCGCGCGCGCACACACGCACACACACACTCACGCACATACGCACACACACACACACACACCTGCGCAAACACACACACACACACACACTCACACGCAGGCACACCCACACGCACGCGTGCGCGCACATACAAACACACACACAAACACACACGCGCGCACACGGAGACACACGCGTACGCGCGCACACATACACACACGCGCACGCGCGCACGCACACACACGCACGTACTCATGCACTAACGCACGCCGCTTGCACACACACACGTGCATACACACACACACACACACACATACACACACATACGCACTCACACACACACGCACGCACACACAACAACACACACACACACACACACGCACGTGCGCGCGCACGCACACACACCCACACACACACGTGCGCACACACATACACTCCAAAATACGAAAATGCACGCGCACACACGCACACACACATGCAAACACATAAACATGCGCACACAAAAATGCGCGTGCGCACTAACACAAACACGCGTGCGCGTACACACACACGCACGTAGGCACGCACGCGCGTTCACACACACATACGCACCTGCGCAGACACACACACATACGCACCTGCGCAGACACACACACATACACACGCACCTGCGCAGACACACAAACACAGACACACACTCAAACACACACACACAAACACACACACATGCGTGCACGCGCTCACTGTTCTATACACGCGCGCACACACACGCGTGCGCACACTCTCTCTCTCTCTCTCACACACACACACTCACATACACACACACACATGTGCGCGCATACACACATGCACACACACACACGTGCGCGCACACATACACATACATACGTACGAACACGAGCGCACGCGTGCGCGCATACACACACACACGTGCGCACACATACACTCACTTGCCCAGACACACGCGCGCGCACATAGACACACACACACGCACGCGCACACACAAACACGCTAGCACACACACGCACAAACACACACGCGCGCGTGCCCTCACACACTCTCTCTCACACACACTCACACACGCACACACACTCACACACGCACACACATACACAAACACGTGCGCGCACACACACAGATGCGCACGCGCATGCAAACGCACCTACACATATACATGTTGGTGTAAGCCCTAGAGGCCAATACTTTTTGGTACTTGTATCGGATTATTCGTTTAATAATAAAAGGCATTTCTTTATTATGTTTGTCTTTCAGAATAATAAAGTCCCTAGAATAGTTAGTTTGTTTAATGAAATGTTAAGTGTGACTTAATCATGAGATCCCATTAAACATAAAGACATTATTCTTAAAATATCCGTAGTCAAGCTTTATTGCAAAGTGGGATAACATTAAAAGCATTGAGACTATTATGAAGATAGACTGATGATCACATCTCATGGATCATGGATAAAGAGTTATCAAGTCTTGACATAGGTATAAATATTAGGAGTAATATTTATACCGGATTGACCCGCTATGAGAATACTACATAGTATGTTATGCAAAGTGTCATAAGTTATTCTCATGGTGATAATGGTGTATTACCACCCTTCGACCTGAAACCACTATGGACCCTAGATGTAGAGTCGGGTGCTTTATTGCTGATCAAACATTATCCGTAACTGGATGATCATAAAGACAGTTGATGGGCACTCCACGAAGCATGCTGAGGGACATGAGTGTCCTAGATAGAATTTGCCAATCCTACATAACAGGAGAAATGTCTAAGGGCCCAATATTGAACTGGACAAGGATGACACAGTGTATGCCTTGTGTTCAATATAGACATAGGGGCAAAAGGGTAATTGTACAAACATATATTATCACGAAAAAGGTTTTGTCAGATCACATGACATTTTCGTGACTTGGGTAGCAGTGATGTGTTGCTAGATACCGCTTACTGTTTATTATGTTAAATATATAATTTAATATAATTACCAACGTTACGAAATCCTACAGGGTCACACACATAAGGACAGTTTGATGAGAGATAGAGAAATCAAAGGAACACCGTAAGGTACGGTGCACTTAAGTAAAAAAAATAGAAATTCGGATAATATAATAATAATTATTGTTATTTTATAATGGTTATAAAATAATAATAAAATAAATATATTTATTATAATAATAGTTATTATAATAATATATAATATTATTATGGATCATGTGAATTGCGTTTTTTAGCCCGCAGCCCACAAGAGAGTCTATAAAAGGAACCCTTGTGATGAAGCTTTCACTTGATGCAATTTCGTTTTTGATTCTCTTTTCTCACTCAAATAATTCCGTTCGTAAGCAGCTAGCACTGTGACCGGAAGCTGTTCGTGTGGACTGAGTAGAGGCGTTGCACTTCATCAACGCTTGTGATCGCTGCATCAAAGATCTGAATCGCCACAAAGAGGTAACAATTCTATCACTGACCATGCTCATTCATAAGGATCACTAAAGGAAATTGTTTTGTTTTCCGCTGCGTTTAGATCGCAATTTTCCATCAATACACACACGCATGCGCACACACTCATATATACACATACACGCGCGCACACATGTACGCGCACACACACACACACACGCATACACTCACAGGCACACACACACGCACGTGTACACTCACAGACACACGCGCGCACACGCATACACACACACGTATGCACGCACGCTGTCACGCGCACACAGACACACGCGTGCGCATGCACACGCCCACACAAGCGTGCCCAAGTGCGTGCGCGCACACACACCCACGTGCGCGCATACGTACACACAAAAATACGAAAACACGCGCGCACACACTCACACACAAACGCATAAACAAACGCGCGTGCACACACACACATAAACACGCGCACACAAAAATGCGCGTGCGTGCAAACAAAAACACGCGTGCGCGTACACACACACATACACACACTCGCACTCACGCACGCTGCACGCGAGCACCCACATACACAAACGCGTGTGCGTGCACACATACACACACATAAACACGCAGGCACACATCAAGCACACGCACACACACACACACACATACACACACACACACACACATAAACATGCAGGCACACATCAAGCACACGCACACACACACACACATACACACACACACACACACACACACACACACCTGCACGCACGCGCAAACACACACTCGCACGCACAAACACGCACACACGCGCACACAAACACAGACACGCACCTGCGCACACACACACAAACACGCACGCTCGCGCACACACACACAGATATGCACGCACGCGCACACACACACAGACACGTACGCACGCGCACACACACACAGACATGCACATGCGCAGACACACACACATACACACGCACCTGCGCAGA
>OZ012739.1:452437883-452440383 GCA_963859935.3 Lathyrus sativus | reverse complement strand
TTATATCCGTAGCTTCATCGGCGCTTTTAGACAACAAAGAACCATCCACACTGACATCCAACAAAGTCTTACAATTTGGTTGAAGGCCATTCTTGAAAATATGGATTTGCGTCAATTCATCAAAGCCATGACCTTTGCACTTTCGAAGCATGGATTTAAATCTTTCCCATGTCTCGTTCAATGATTCACTGGCTCCTTGGGAAAACACAGAAATTGTTGTTTTGGATTCCATGAACCGGTTGTGAGAGAAAAATCTTTCAATGAATTTCTCTTCCAACACGTTCCAATCCGTCATGACCGCCGGTGTTTGATCCAAGTACCAATCTTTGGCTTTGCCGAGCAAAGCATGTGGAAAAAGTCTTTTGAACAACGGTAGCTCTTGAGCTTGATCAACTCCCGCCGCCAATGGTATCTCATAAAATTTAGTGAGAAAAGCAAAGGGGTCTTCATGGTCCATTCCGGTGAATGGACTTCTGTATAATAAGTTGAGAGTTCCCGTCTTCATCTCGGCTTGCCTTCCCGTGTGGTTGGCAAACTGAGCAGTGTTTCCTGGACTGTTGATACACGGGATGGAAACAGACGATGGTGGTGGTGGATCCATGATAGGTATGAAATGAGGTGGTGGTGTTGTAGAAGAACTTTCTCCTTGTTCTTGTCGTTGTCGAGCAAGTTGCCTCCTCCATCTCGTTCTGCTATTTAGTCTCCTTGCGGTTCTCTCGATCTCGGGATCAAAAAGAAGTTGGTCCTCAGGAATATGTCCTCGCATAAAACGAAAGCTGCACACTAAACCAAACAAATTAACAAGAACAAGTCAAAAAATTCAAGAGTTAACAATTCAACAACTATTGCGATGCTCGCAGTATCAATTCATTATTCCCCAGCAACGGCGCTATTTTGTTGGTGACAGTGGTAAAGTGTCGGGTTTTTGTTATCGTCTCCACAGGGAATATGAGATATTACCGCAGTTTGACAGTTATCGAGTTCTTAAATTTTTAGTAACAAAAGGGGGTTTGGTTTTTAGTAACGGTATCTTTGTATAAAAAGTAATGAATCACGGTAAAAGGTTGATTTTACGATTTAATGAAGATTGTCAAAGTTAGGGTTCGGTAATCACTTTGCTTGTGTATGTCCGATCAACAATAAGCATAAACTTCTTTAGATGATAAACACATTCACAATATCCTCCCAATGTGATTATTTCTAACTCACATTGTGATTTTTCCCATTTTGATCCATTGTTGATTTCTCACACAATCTATCAAAATGACAACATTTAGGTTTAACATTTTTCATGAACAACCATATTCGAAACTATTTCTAGCTTAAGAAAATAGAAGGATGAAAACCTAGGTCAAGAGTTGGAAAATATCTTTCGATTATAAACCAACACAAAGAGTTAAAGATAAAGCAAGGTTTTCACCATATATTCATCATCCAAGAGTTTACAAATGAAGATCAACCATATACTTACAAAGCTTAATGATCACCTACATCTAACCTTGACAAAATGAGGAACTTAGCTACTCATTTTCATGGTAGCTTGCAAAAGAAGTTTTGGAAGAAGGTTGATGAACATCCGAGTCAAAGAATCCAACTTGGATGAGAATCCACCTTCTTTTTGTAGATTAAGGTTTAGCAATGAAGAAAAATAAGAGATAGAGAGTTTCTAGGTCACAAAATCTCTTATGCAGCAAAACTAGTGAAAAATAATATATTGTTCAAAAAGTACAAAGGGCTATATATAGAAAAAAGTTGTTGTCCTGTCACGCTCGCGTCCTCATTCGCCTAGCGAGCTAACAGCGAATTTTCGCTACAGCCTCGCCTAGCGAACATGCTAGCAAGGGCTGAGGAAAAGGTTCTGGAATGCTTCGCTACTTGCTCACTAGGTGCTCGCCTAGCGAGTTCTTCGCCACATGCCTCGCTGCCAGCGAATAATGTCATTTTGATTCTGCCCAAGTTTGGGAGTATTCGCTAGCAGCTCGCTATGGGCTCGCCCAGCGAACAACTTGCTGCATCACTCGCCAGATGTTCGCCTAGCGAACATGCACGCACGCACAAACGCACACGCGCACACACACGCACGCGCGCGCACACACACACACACGTGCACACACACATGCTCGCGTGCCCGCACACAGATACTCACACACACACACACAAACAAAACACACGCGCGCGGACACACAGGCACACACACACACACTGACACACGCATGCACGCACGAACACACGCACACACACACGCACGCACACATGTAAGCACTAACACACGCCGCTCGCACAGACACACACACACGCGCACACACACACACACACGCTTGAGCATGCACGCACGTAAGCGCACACACATACACGCACCTGCGCAGACACACCCACACACACGCGTGCACGCGCACACATGCGTACACACAAACACAAGCGCGCGCGCACTCAGGCACACAAAAATACATGTGTGCGCGCGCAAACGCACACACACACGCATACGCACACACACACACAA
>OZ012739.1:452412883-452432883 GCA_963859935.3 Lathyrus sativus | reverse complement strand
AGCGCGCACACACACAGACACAAACACACATATACACAGACGCACGCGTGCGCGCATACTTAGACACACACACACACACACACACAAACACACGCGTGCGCGTACACACAGACACACACACACACGCACAAAAACAGACGTGCACTAGCACACACACACACACAAACACACACACACACTCACACATACACACACACACGCATGCACTAACGCACACACACCTGCACAAACACACACACACACACACACGCACACACACACACACATGCATGCGAACACACACACGTGCGCACAAGCGCACACACACACACAATTGCGCATACGCGTGCGCACACACATATACACACACACACACGTGCGCACACGAAAACACATAGACGCACGCACGCACACACACACACACACACGTATACACGCACTCGCATGCACACAAAGACATACACACACGCACACACACATGTACACGCACACGCACGCGTGCACACACTCTCTCACGCGCACACACACACACACACACACACACACACACACACACACACACACACACATGTGCATGCGCACACACATGCACACACACACACACACATGCGCGCACAAATACACACACACACACACACGAACACCCGCGCGCGTGTGCGCACACACACACACATACACTCTCGTGCGCATGCGCATGCAAACACACACGCGCGCGCATTCACACACATACGTGTGCATACACTTCTTCTCACACACACACCCACACGCACGCGCACGCGCATACGCAAACACCCACACACAGACACACGCACACGTGCACACACGCATACTCACCCACACACACACGCACACACACACACACACATACACACGGGCACGCAGGCACACACGGGCATACACATAACCGCACCTGCACAGACATACCCACACACACGCGTGCCCGCACACACAGACACACACAGAAAAACACAAGCGCACGCACAGACAGACACACACACACCCAGACACATGCGTGCACGCACAAACACACACTCACACATATACACACACACACAACAAAGCGTGCACGCGCGCACCTACACGCACACACACACACACACACGCATACACACACGCGCATACACACATATAAACGCACGCCGCTCGCACACACACACACACACACACACACGTTCACACACACACACACACATACACACACACACACGCACATACATGTACCCACACACACACACACACAGACGCACGCACGGACGTACACATATACACACGCATATACACACACGCAAACACGCACTCGCGTACACACAAACACGCGCGTGCCCGCACACAGACACACACACACACACATACACATGTGCGCGCACACACACAGACACACACACACATATACACAGACACACGCGTGCGCGCATACTTAGACACACACACACACAAACATACGCGTGCGCGTACACAAAGACACACACACACGCACACAAACAAACGCGCACTAGCACATACACACACACAAACACACACACACACACACTCATACAACCACACACACACATGCACTAACCCACACACACCTGCACAGACACACACACACACACACACAGACGCATGCGAACACACACACACACGTGCGCACAAGCGCATACACACACACCTGCGCATACGCGTGGACACAGACACACACGTGCGCACACACAAACACACAGATGCACGCACGCACACACACACACACGCACACACACACACACACGCATGCACTCGCACGCACACACACATGCACACACACACGTGCGCACACACAAACATACAGACGCACGCACGCACGCACACACACACGCACACACGCACACACGCACTCGCATGCACACAAAGACGCGCGTGCACACAAAGACATACACACACGCACACATACATGTACACGCACACGCACGCGTGCACACGCTCTCTCACTCACACACACACACACACACATACACACATGTGCATGCGCACACACATGCACACACACACACATATGCGCCCACAAATACACACACACACACACGAACAGCCGTGCGCGTGTGCGCGCACACACACATACACACTCGTGCGCAGGCGCATGTAAACACACACGCGCGCGCATTCGCACACATACGTTTGCGCACACTTCTTCTCACACAAACACACGCGCGCGCGTGCGTGCATACGCAAACACCCACACACAGACACACGTACACGTGCACACACGCATACTCACCCATACACACACGCAGACACACACACATGCGTGCTCACACTCACACACACACACACAGACATACACAAACACACACGCACATGCACGCAGACACACACATACACAAACACCCAGACACACACGCACGTGCATACACACACACACACATGCGCAGACACACACACCCACAAACACACACGCGCGCGTGCATGCACACTTAGACACACACACATACACACAAACACACGAGTGCACGCACGCAAACACAATCTCGCATACGCAATCGTGCGCGCGTGCACACACACACGCAAGCACGCACGCACGCACGCATGCACTATCGCACGCTGCTCGCACACAGACACATACACACACGGACACACACACACATACACACACACACACGCAAACACGCACACGTGCGTACACACACACGCAAGCATACACACACATATGCATACACATGCGCACGCACACACGCACTCGCATGCACAGAAGCACGCCCGTGCACACACATACACACACACACACACATACGCACACACACACGCGCGCACACACACACACGTGCATGCACACATACGCCCCTATAAACGAACACGCGCGCGGGCTCACCCACACACACACACGCACACGCACGTACGTACATACACACACGCATACACAAACGCGCATGCGGACACACACACACAAACACGCGCACACAAACACGCGCATGCATGCAAACATACACACGCGTGTACGCACACACACACACACACACACACACACGTAGGCACGCACGCGCACACACATACACGTACCTGCGCAGACACACCCACACACACGCGTGCGCGCATACATAGACACAAACATTAAGACACGCGCGCGCACACACTGACACACACTGACACAGACACATGTGTGCATGCACATACACACCCGCGCACACGAACACACACACACACACACACACAAACACGCGTGCTCACGCGCAACTACCCACACACCCACGCACGCATGCATGCACTAACACACGCTGCTCGCACACACATACACACACACATACACACGTGCACACACACACACAGACACACACACACACACAGAGACGCTTGCGCACAAACACATGGGAGCACGCGCGCGCACACACCCACGCACATGCGCACACACACACACACACACACACACACACACACACGCACGAATGCACTGATGCACGCCGCTCGCACACACACAGACACACGCGCGCGCACACACATCCACACGTGTGCACACACATACACACTCATACACACACGCGGACACACATGTGTGAGCATATTACGCGCATACACAGACACACACACACGCACACGCACACCCACGCACACACGCACACGCACACGCACACGCACACGCACACATGCACGCACACACACGCAGACACACACGCACACGCGTGCGCTCACACACTCTTTCTCACACACACTCACACACGCACACACATACACAAACACGTGTGCGCATACAAACAAATGCGCGCGTGTGTGCAATCTTACTTACACACACACGCGCATGTGCACGCACTCACACATACACATGCACGCACGCATGCACGAACACACACACACGCATGCATACACTCACAGGCACACACACGCGTGCGTATGTACACACACAGACACACACGCGCACACACACATACACACACACACACATACGCAGGCACGCGCACATGCACAAGCATACACACACACACACATAGACACATGCGTGCGCGTGCACACACCCGCACAAGCGCGCGCGAATGTGGGCCCGCGGCCGCAAACACGCGCACACGCATACGCACACGCACAAAAAAAGACGCGTGCGCGCACACTCTCACACACACACACACACACACGCACGCACGCATGCACTAAAGCACGCCGCTCACACAGACATATACACACACGCACACGCACACATGTGCACACACACACACACAAGCATACACACATACACACGCACACACACATACAGACGCGTGAGCGCACGCACGCACATACACACACACACGTGCGCACACGCTCGCAAACACACACATACACGCGCGCGCATGCAAGCACTCACACACGGACATACACACACACACGCACACACACGCGCTCGCGTGCACACAAACACGCTTGCCACACACATACAAACACACACGTGCGTACACACACACACACGCAGGCAGGCAGGCAGGCACCCGCTCACATACATACACATGCACCTACATAGACACAGACACACACACGCGCGTGCGCGCACATACAGGTACACACACACAGACACACGCGTGCGTGCGCACATACCCTAACACACGGGCGCACGTGCTTGCGCGCACACTTAAAAACGTGCACGCGCGCACACTTAGACACACACACACACACAAATACACACGCACACCCACGCGTGCGCGCGCGCACACACATACACACGCAAGGACGCATGCTATAACGCATGTCGCTCGCACACACATACACACGCACACTTAGACACTCACACGCACACACACACACAAACACATACACACAAACACGCGCGCACATACAAATACACACATGCGTGCGTACACACACACACACACACGCACACACACAAGCGCGCATGCACACGCACACGCAGACACACACATACGCACACGCCCATACACACACACACACGCGTGCGTGCATACTTAGACACACACACAAAAACACACGCACGGGGACACACAAACACACACACACACACACACATACGCATAGACACACGCTTGCGCGCATGCACACAATCATTTGCATTCGCACGTGCGCGCGCGCACATACACACACACGCTCACGCGCACACATACGCACAGACACACACGCACGCACGCATGCACTATCTCACACCGCTCGCGCACACACACTCACACACACACACACACGCACACACGCGCACACACACACACACACACGTACGCACTCGCGTGCACACAAACACACCTGTGCACACACAGACACTCACACATACGCACGCACGCACACACACACGCACACACACACTCACACACAAACAAACACACACACACACACACGTGCGTGCGTGCACACATACACTAACATGAACACGCGCGCGGGCTCAACCACACACACACACGCGTACGCGCACATATACACACACGCACACGCACGTACGCACACGCACAGACAGACACACACACGCATACAAAAATGCGCGTGCGCACACGCACACAATCACACGCACACAAACACACGCGTGTGCACAAACACACACACGCGTGCGCGCACACACCTTCACACACATACACACACAAACGCGTGCGTGCGCATACACACACACACGCACAAACACATATACATACACACACACACGTGCGTGCACACATACACTCACACACATGAACACGCACGTACACACACGCACAGACACAGACACACACACACAAACACACACACAAAAACACGCGCGTGCGTGCATAAACACGTACGCGTGCGCGCGCGCACGTACTCACACATACACGCACGCGCACACGCACAAACACACAACTGCACAGACACACACTCATACACGTGCGTGCGAGCATACGCACACGTGGGCGCACACACACACACACACGGGCGCGCAGGCACGCACAGGCACACACATAAACACACCTGCGCAGACACATCCACACACACGTGTGCCCGCACACACAGACAAACACAAGCGCGCGCACAGACAGACACACAGACACCCAGACACATGCGTGCACGCGCAAACACACACGCACACGCACACACACACACACACACACACACAGAACCAAGCGTGCGCGCGCACCCACACGCACACACACACACGCACGCGCGCATGCACTAACGCACGCCGCTCCCACACACATACACACACACACACGTGCACACACACACACACGCATACAAACACGCACACACACGCACCTGCATGCACACATACACACATATATGTACGCACACACACCCATACAGACGCACGCACGAACACACACATATACACACGCACATACACACACGCAAACACGCACTCGCGTATACACAAACACGCGCGTGCACACACATACACACACGCACACATACACACACGCGCGCACGCACAGTCCCACACACACATATACACAGACACACACGTGCGAGCACACTTAGACACACACACACACAAATACACACACACGCATACGCGTGCACGCGCGCACACACATACACACACACACACGCACGTATGCTATAACGCATGCCGCTCGGACACACATACAGACGCGCACACACACACACACATGTGCACACACACACACATACACACACACGCACATACACAGACGCGTGCGCACAGACACAAGTGTGCACACGCACGCACACACTCACACACGGACACACACACGCACACACGCGCTCACGTGCACACAAACACACGTGCACGCACACACACAAACACACACGTGCGCACACGCACACACACGCACCAGTGAAGACACAGAAACACACACATACGCGTGCATGCACAAACAGACACAGACACAGACACACACACACACGCGTGCGCGCACACACAGGCTCACACAAAAACACACGCGCGCGCACACACAAACACACACACACATACAGACAAGTGGGCGCGCGTGAGTTCGCACGCACACACACAAACGCGCACTCGCACACACACACACACACACACATACTCGCATACACATACCCGCACACGCACACACACACAACTGCACACACACACACACACGCATACACACACACACACACCCACGCGCAGACACACACACACGTGCACACACACACACACACGCACACACACACACACACGCATACGCACACACATACACACGCACACATGCACTCGCATGCACACAAACACGCGTGTGCACACACACACACACACGCACAAACATGCGTGCACACACTCTCTCACACACACACACAGATACACACACTCTCTCTCACACACACAAATACACACACACACGAACACGCGCGTCTGCCCGCACACACACGCACGCACATACAAACATGTGTGCGCACACACACACACACGCGCACGCATGCACACACATTTACACACATGCATGCCCACACTCTCTCTCACACACACACACGCACACGCAAACACACACACACAGACACACGCACACATACACACAAAAGGCGCATGCTCACACTCACACACACACACGTACGCGCACACACACACGAACACGCGCGTGCGCAAACTCACGCCCTTGTTCACACACATACACACGCGTGCGCACACTCACACGCATACACACACAAACACACACACAAACACGCGCGCACATACAGACACACACATGCGTGTGTGCACCCACACACACACACATGCACACAAACACACAAGCGCGCACACACACACACACAGACGCATACACACACCCACACACATACACGCGCGCGTGAGTGCACCTTTAGACACAAACACAAAAACACACGCGCGTGGACACACACACACACACACACCCACAGACACACGCTTGCGCGCACGCACACACACACATTTGCATACGCACGCGTGCGCGCGCACATACACACACACGCTCACGCACATACATACGCACACACACACGCATGCACGTATACACTATCTCACGCCGCCTGCGTGCACACACTCACACACACACACACACACGCATACACACACACATACACACGCGTGCACACACGCGTGCGCACTCACGCGTACGCACAAGCGCGCACACGTACACGCACACACACATGTATACACACACATGCACACACACACACACACACACACACACACACACTCGTGTGCATACAAACACGCCTGTGCACACACAGACACTCACACACACGCACGCACACACACACACACGCACACACACACACACGCTCACACACACACACACATACACTCACAAACATGAACACGCGCGCGGGCTCACCCACACACACACGCGTGCGCAAACATACACACGCACACGCACATGCACGTATGTACACGCACAGACACACACACACACACACACACATACACAAACACGCGTGCACACAAACACGTGGGCGCACACACACACACACACGGGCACGCAGGCACGCATGGGCACACACATAAACGCACCTGCGCAGACACACCCACACACACGCGTGCCCGCACACACAGACGCATACAGACAAACACAAGTGCACGCACAGACAGACACATACACACCCAGACACATGTCTGCACGCGCAAATACACACACACACACACACAACCAAGTGTGCGCGCGCACACCCACATGCACACACACATGCACACAGGCACGCACTAACATACGCCGCTCGTACACACATACACACACACACACACGTGCACACACACACACACGCATACACACATACGCACGTGCGTGCACAGACACATACATGTACGCACACACACACACACAAACGCACGCACAGACGCACACATATACACATGCACATACACACACGCAAACACGCACTCGCATACAAACAAACACGCGCGTGCACACACACACACACGCACACACAAACATACAGTCACACACACACACATATACAGAGACACATGCGTGCGCGCACACTTAGACACACACACACAAACACACGCACTAACGCACACACACCTGCACACAAACACACATACACACACAGACGCGTGCGAACACACACACGTGCGCACAAGCGTGCACGCACACATACGTGCTCACACACACACACGTGCACACACACAAACACACAAGCGCACGCATGCACACACACACGCACACACACACACACGCACTCGCATGCACACGAAGACGCGCGTGCACACAAAGACATACACACACGCACACACACATGCACACGCACACGCACGCGTGCGCTCACTCTCTCACGCACACACACACAAACACACACACACACACACACAAACACATGTGCGCGCACACACACATGTACACACACATACATACATGCGCGCACAAATACACACACATACACACAAACACCCGCGCACACGTGCTCACATACACACACACACACTTGTGCGCACACGCATGCCAGCACACACGGGCGCGCATGCACACACGCATGTGTGCGCACACTTCTTCACACACACAAAAACACGCACGGGCGCGCAAACGCCAACACCCACACACAGACACACGCACACGTGCACACACGCATACACACACACACATACACACGCACACACACACGCACACACACACACACGTATGCTCACACTCTCACACACACAGACATACACACACACACACACACGTGCACATAGACACACACATACACAAACACGCAGGCACACACGCACGTGCATACACACACACAGATGCACAGACACACACACGCGCGTGCATGCACACTTAGACATACACACATGCACACAAACACACGTGCGCAGACACACACCCATACACACACACGCGCGTGCGCGCACACTTAGACCCACACACACAAATGCGCGCGCGCTGACACACAGGCACACACACATACGCACAGACACAGGCGTGTGAGCATGCACACAAACACTCGTATACGCGCGCATGCTCACGCACATACATACACGCTCACGCGCACACATACCCGCACACACACACACACACGCATGCACTACCGCACGCCGGTCGCACACACATACACACGAACACACACACGCACGCACGCACACACACACACGTGCGCGCTCGTGCACACACACACACACGCGCATACACACACACACGTGCGCGTTCGTGCACACACACACACACGCGCATACACACACACACACAAACACACACGCGTGCACACACGCGCGCATACTCACACGCACACACTCGCACACACGCATGAATACACACACACGCACACACATAGACACACACGCACAAACGCACTCGCGAGCAAACAAACACGCCCATGCACACACAGACACACACACACACACGCATAAGCATGCTCACAAACAAACACACACACACACACACACACACACACACGTGCGTCCACACATATACTCACAAACATGAACACGCGTGCGGCCTCAACAACACACACACGTGTGCGCGCACATACACACACACACACACGCACGTACACACACGCACAGACACATACACACACACACACTCGCATACACAAACGCGCGTGCACACATACACACACACACATACACACACACAAACACACACGGGTGCGCGCTTACATACACACATATACACACACACACACGCACGCACAGACACACACACATACACACACCTGCGCAGAGACACACACACGCTTGAGCATGCACGCACGCATGTAAGCGCACACACATACTGTAACACCCCCTTTCTATACCCCAAATAAATTAGATAAATCAATTAGGCACATAGAAAATTTATTTCATCAGAGTTTGATTAAAACATGGTATAAAAGAGGCGCATCACATTATCATGAAATTAAACACATACGATACCTGCTCAAAATAGATATGCAACAATGGGTAACCCACATATCAATATTTAGAATAAAGCGGAAACATCCAAATATTGAATCGATCTCATTCATAAAAGTATATACAACCATCAGTTAATTCATGTTTTACAACGTATCCACAACAGATACATACACATATGTATCACAAAAGAATCAAAACAAATGTAACTCCAAAAGAGTCAAAGGCTTCCTAACTACCCAGATGTTACATATCAGAGCCATTGACCAAAAAGAATGAAGACATCGCTTCACAAAAAGAACCTCCAGCTTCCTACTCTGCAATGCCTCATAGAGCATTAGAAAACAGCAGAAGGGTGAGAAACAACATCATAACAGTTAATGCATAAAATTGTATATATACATAACTCCATAATTATACAAGTTATACTCAAATTATGTTCTCACCACATTAAGCATATACAAATAATCATGTCTCTACACATACACATGAACATTCACTATATTTTCTCCAAACAATCACATAAAACATACACAGTTATATTCACACAACCAATGCATCATACACAGATGACTCATGCAACTCATAGAGACCGACACACGACTCTATGCAGATGCAAATGCGGTACCGACTCATTCAACAAATTCCCTAAGGAATCGAGTATTCAGCAGATCCTCCACGGGATCAAGTACTCAGCAGATTCTCCACGGAATCAAATATTCATCAGATTCTCCACGGAATCGAATATTCAGCAGATCCTCCACGGGATCAAGTACTCAGCAGATTCTCCACGGAATCAAATACTCTAACCAATCCTCCACGGGATTACATGTTATGACCGATTCTCCGAGGAATCACACAATGCAACCGATTCTCCAAGGAATCACTCAATGCAACCGATTCTCCACGGAATCGAATATAACCATCGTATCATACGAGGTTCTACAAATCCTCCACGGGATCAATCACAAAAATGCATACTATGTTCACAAACAAACTCATTGCATTTATCACATACATCACATATATTCATTATGCATTCACATTATACACCATTTCACACAAGGTTTACATACCTATTAATCCATCAATGCATTTCTATCTAATTCGAGCAAACGCACAACATTATCAAACGATTAAGATTCACAATCGGCTCCACAATCTAGGATTCACGCCTTTCGGCCACCCACAGCACAACATGTTGAAACAGTTCACACATCAATCATTCATATAGGCATTAATCATAATTGAATCAACCAAACATCATGCCATGAACAAACAGCAAAACAAATAACACTGCCAGGTTCGCCAACCTTCGCCTGGCGAAGCCACGCAGCGAATGCTCGCTGGCCTTCGCCTGGCGAACTCCCCAGCGAAGTCCACTGGGAGTAATTCTGGAATTACTCTCTGAGGCTCGCTACCCACTCGCCTGGCGAACCTTCGCCAACTCACCTCGCCTGGCGACCTTGCTAGCGAATACAGGGTATTAGCTTCTGACTTGCTTCACTACAGCTCGCTGGGCTTCGCCTGGCGAACTTGCGAAGACAGAACTTCCATGGCTGTCTCAAAGCCCAAACTCCACACAACCAACCGATTAAATCCAAACCAATCACAGTAGCACAACCCGACCATCACCCGACTAAACTACATCGTCTAATCCGAGTTCTAACCGATTAAAACCTCATTCTACTCACAAAACCAACTTCTAACCTAAGTGGAAAAGAGTAGAAACTCTACAAAATCCACACACATACACATACAATCATACACATTAAAGAGATGATGGAGTTTCACACCCTTACCGATCGATTGCAAGCTTTGGTAATGATTCCTTGATGATTCTAGGTTTTCCTCTCCACTTTCTCTTCTCTTTCTCTTCTCCTCTTTTCTTTCTCTTGTTTTTCTTCTTATGTTCCTATCTTCTTCCTTTTTCCTCTCTTATTCTATTTCTATCTCTATTTCTTTCCTCTCAAATTCTTTCCAACACTTATCAATCAATTCTCACACTAAAGTGCTAAATGTCTAAAATGCCCTCTTTTTTTTTTTTTTACTCTAATTCCCCGAAAACTCTCCGAATCGGTAAAAATAGATAAAATAAGCAAAACACCACATAGCAATATATAATTTCTCAATTTAAAACAAACATCAATTAAATAAATTAAAAGACTCAACCAATAATGGGAATTCAGAATCGGGGCGTTACAACCCTCTCCCACTTTAGAAATTTTCGTCCTCGAAAATATCACCTGATTCAAACAACTCTGGATGCGATTCTCGCATCTTGCTCTCCAATTCCCAAGTCATGTTGCCTTCCGCGGCACCTCCCCAGGACACTTTCACAAGCGCAATATCCTTGCCTCTCAGTTTCTTAACTTCACGGTCCAAAATACTAACCGGTGAAACTTCAACTGTAAGGTTATCTCTTACTTCCACTTCATCCATTGGGATCACATGTGACGGATCCGGAACATACTTCCGAAGTTGCGAGACATGGAATACATCATGCAAATTCGAAAGGTTCGGAGGCAACGCCACACGATACGCCACAGCACCAACCCGTGCGACAATCTGATACGGACCAATAAAACGAGAAGTCAACTTTCTCGACTTCAAGGCACGACCCACACCCGTAACTGGTGTAACTCTCAAAAACACATGGTCTCCCTCTTGAAACTCGAGATCCTTTCTCCTTTTATCATGATAACTTTTCTGTCTATTCTGAGAAGCTCTCATCTTTTCCCGAATAAATTTCACCTTTTCCGTCGTTTGCTGTACCATTTCAGGACCAACTACCGACCTTTCACCCGTCTCATGCCAACACAGAGGTGTTCGACATCTCCGTCCATATAAAGCCTCAAATGGCGCCATACCGATACTCGAATGGAAACTGTTATTATAGGTGAACTCAATCAACGCTAAATAACCGTCCCACGCACCACCTTGTTCAAGCACACAAGCACGCAACAGATTTTCTAACGATTGAATCGTCCTCTCGGTTTGACCATCCGTTTGCGGATGATATGCCGAACTCAATCTCAACTTGGAACCCAAAGCACCTTGCAAACTCTCCCAAAATCTTGAAGTAAATCTAGGATCTCTATCCGACACAATACTCTTAGGAACTCCATGAAGCTTCACAATAGTGCCAACATAAATCTCGGCTAACCTTTCCAAAGAATAAGTAATATCAATCGGAATAAAGTGAGCCGATTTAGTAAGCCTATCAACAATCACCCAAATAGCATTATGTCCTCTTTGCGTATTCGGAAATCCCGTAACAAAATCCATCGATATACTATCCCATTTCCATTCCGGAATATCCAACGGTTGCATCAATCCACTAGGCTTCTGATGCTCCACCTTAGACTTCTGACAAGTCAAACACGAGTACACAAAACGAGCAACATCGCTTTTCAATCCAGACCACCAAAAGATCTTCTTCAAATCCTGATACATCTTATTCGCTCCCGGATGAATACTTAAGTTACTCCGATGTCCCTCTTCCAATATCATCTTTTTCAAATCCGCGTCATCGGGAATACAAATACGACCTCGAAACCTTAAAACTCCTAATTCATCAACGTTGAAATCTTCATTTCCATTCGTCATCAAATCCACAAATTTCAAATCCAACTTTTGCTTTTCACACACTGTAGTAAGGAAATCATTCGTGACATGCAACATACCAAGCTTCACACTACTCGGCGTTAACTCACAAACCAAACTCAAATTTCTAAAGTTCTCCAAGAGTTCCCACTCTCTAACCATCAAAGTAGACACGTGCAACGACTTCCGACTTAAGGCATCTGCTACCACATTCGCCTTACCCGGATGATAATTTAAACCAAAATCATAGTCCTTTAAAAGTTCTAGCCATCTCCTTTGCCTCATATTCAATTCCTTTTGATCAAACAAATACTTCAAACTCTTGTGATCGCTAAAAACTTCAAATCTTGCACCATAAAGATAGTGCCTCCAAATTTTCAAAACGAACACCACGGCCGCTAACTCCAAATCATGAGTAGGATAATTCTTTTCATGCACTCTCAACTGCCTAGAAGCATACGCCACGACCTTCCCATCTTGCATCAATACACCACCCAATCCTGACAAAGAAGCATCGCAATAAACCACAAAAGGTTCCGTAGGATTCGGCAAAATCAAAACTGGCGCTGTTGTTAACCTTCTCTTTAATTCCATGAAACTCTCTTCACAATTAACATCCCAAATAAAAGCCTTTCCTTTACAAGTCAACTGCGTTAACGGAAGTGCTAACTTTGAAAATCCTTCGATAAACCTCCGGTAGTAACCGGCCAAGCCCAAAAAGCTTCGAATTTCCGTAACCGATCTTGGAGTCTCCCATTGCATTACCGCATCGATCTTGGATGGATCCACACTAATACCATTGCCGGAAATAATATGTCCAAGAAAACTCACCTTCGACAACCAAAACTCACACTTAGACAACTTTGCATACAACTTCTTCTCTTTCAAAATCCGCAACACAATCCTTAAATGTTCTTCGTGTTCCTCTCGAGACTTAGAATAAATCAAAATGTCATCGATAAACACCACCACAAAACGATCCAACTGCTCGTGAAAGATACGGTTCATATATTCCATGAAAACACCCGGCGCATTAGAAACTCCGAATGGCATCACCGTATACTCGTAGTGACCATATCGTGTTCTAAAAGCCGTCTTCAAAATATCTTCTTCCTTAACCCGAATCTGGTGATAACCGGATCTTAAATCAATCTTACTAAAAACACGGGCTCCAACCAATTGATCCATCAAATCATCAATTCTTGGAAGCGGATACTTGTTCTTAATTGTCACCTTATTCAACTGCCGATAATCAATACACAATCGCATACTACCATCCTTCTTCTTTACCAACAATACCGGCGCACCCCAAGGAGAAACACTTGGTCTTACAAATCTCTTATCCAACAAATCATTCAACTGCTTCTTCAACTCCACCAACTCCGATGCCGACATCCGATACGGGGCCATCGAAATCGGTCTAGTACCCTGAACTAGATCAATAGAAAATTCAACCTCTCTCTTTGGCGGCACATCCGCAACATCTTCCGGAAACACTTCAGGAAATTCACAAACCACAGGAAACACGTCGAGCTCAACTTTGCTCTCCACCGACAACGATGCAAACAAATCAAACAACTGAGCTTCGTCCGCTAAAAGTTTCTTCAACTCTTTAGTGGAAAGAAAACTCTCGTTTTCACCACCTTCCAAAGAAGGAAACCTTACTAACTTGTGATAGCAATCCAAATGAACTCTATTAAATTGCAACCAATTCATACCCAAGATTACGTCCAAACCTTCCAACGGCAAACACACTAAATCCATAACGAAGTCCTTACCATACATGGTCAAAGGACAACTTGCACACACCAAAGAAGTAGTTACCGACCCCGAAGCGGGAGTCCCAATAACCATACCACTACTCAAAGAAACCATACACAAATCCAACCGCTTAGCACACGCAAGAGAAATGAACGAGTGAGTCGCTCCAGTATCAATAATAGCAACTAAAGGCATATCATTAATAAAGCATGTACCTTTAATCAAATGATCTGCCGCATTAGTGGCGTCTGAACCTGCTAATGCGAATACTTTTCCGCCCGCCGGAGCTTGCTTCGGTTTGGTACAATTCGGGCTAATGTGACCCACCTCGCCACAATTAAAACACTTCACAGCATTCTTTCTACACTCTGCTGCATCATGACCAAAGAGTCCATAGTTGGAACACTTCGCCTTGAACTTTCCACAATCATAAGACTTGTGGCCCATCACGCCACACTTAAAACATTTGATCGCACCAGAACCTCCTCCGGGTCTCCTATCAAAGTTTCCCTTATGTTTGCCCTTATCAGCAGGCGTCACATAAGGTCCGCTTCGTACTTGCTGCTTCCCTCTCCTCTCGCTCAAACCCTTATAATGAGTAGAACGAGCTCTACTATCTTCTTCATAAATTCTACAACACTCGGTCAAATCCGAAAATCTTCGTATCCTTTGATAACCCACCGCTTGCTTTATCTCCGGACGCAAGTCATTCTCATACTTGATACATTTGGAAAATTCCGCCGTAACCGCATCATAGTGAGGGTGAAACTTCACTAACTCAGTAAACTTAGCGGTGTAGTCCACCACCGACATATTACCTTGTTTCAACTCCAGAAATTCCATTTCTCTCTTCCCTTTAACACTTTCGGGATAATACTTCCTTAGAAACTCAGCAAGAAATAAATCCCACGTAATCTCCTCGTCGTCGACCTCAAGAACTTGCCTCATGCTGACCCACCAGTCATCGGCCTCTTCTCTCAGCATGTGAGTCCCTAGTCTCACCTTATTCCCTTCAGCACAATCCATCACCCTAAAAATTCTCTCAATTTCCTTTAACCATATCTGAGCACCATCCGGATCAAATCTCCCTTTAAACACCGGTGGTTGGTTCTTCCTGAACTCATCATTCGCATTCACGTTAGGTGCACCCTGCACAGCTCTGGCCATAGCCTCTAACGCCGCTGCCATAGCATTGTCATTACGACCTGCCATATTCTGAGGATTCCCAAAAATAACAACAAGGTTAAACAACCGTTCAACCAACACAACAACAAGACAGACACAACTGACTCAACACTGGCTCTGATACCACTTAATGTAACACCCCCTTTCTATACCCCAAATAAATTAGATAAATCAATTAGGCACATAGAAAATTTATTTCATCAGAGTTTGATTAAAACATGGTATAAAAGAGGCGCATCACATTATGATGAAATTAAACACATACGATACCTGCTCAAAATAGATATGAAACAATGGGTAACCCACATCTCAATATTTAGAATAAAGCGGAAACATCCAAATATTGAATCGATCTCATTCATAAAAGTATATACAACCATCAGTTAATTCATGTTTTACAATGTATCCACAACAGATACATACACATATGTATCACAAAAGAATCAAAACAAATGTAACTCCAAAAGAGTCAAAGGCTTCCTAACTACCCAGATGTTACATATCAGAGCCATTGACCAAAAAGAATGAAGACATCGCTTCACAAAAAGAACCTCCAGCTTCCTACTCTGCAATGCCTCATAGAGCATTAGAAAACAGCAGAAGGGTGAGAAACAACATCATAACAGTTAATGCATAAAATTGTATATATACATAACTCCATAATTATACAAGTTATACTCAAATTATGTTCTCACCACATTAAGCATATACAAATAATCATGTCTCTACACATACACATGAACATTCACTATATTTTCTCCAAACAATCACATAAAACATACACAGTTATATTCACACAACCAATGCATCATACACAGATGACTCATGCAACTCATAGAGACCGACACACGACTCTATGCAGATGCAAATGCGGTACCGACTCATTCAATAAATTCCCTAAGGAATCGAGTATTCAGCAGATCCTCCACGGGATCAAGTACTCAGCAGATTCTCCACGGAATCAAATATTCATCAGATTCTCCACGGAATCGAATATTCAGCAGATCCTCCACGGGATCAAGTACTCAGCAGATTCTCCACGGAATCAAATACTCTAACCAATCCTCCACGGGATTACATGTTATGACCGATTCTCCGAGGAATCACACAATGCAACCGATTCTCCAAGGAATCACTCAATGCAACCGATTCTCCACGGAATCGAATATAACCATCGTATCATACGAGGTTCTACAAATCCTCCACAGGATCAATCACAAAAATGCATACTATGTTCACAAACAAACTCATTGCATTTATCACATACATCACATATATTCATTATGCATTCACATTATACACCATTTCACACAAGGTTTACATACCTATTAATCCATCAATGCATTTCTATCTAATTCGAGCAAACGCACAACATTATCAAACGATTAAGATTCACAATCGGCTCCACAATCTAGGATTCACGCCTTTCGGCCACCCACAGCACAACATGTTGAAACAGTTCACACATCAATCATTCATATAGGCATTAATCATAATTGAATCAACCAAACATCATGCCATGAACAAACAGCAAAACAAATAACACTGCCAGGTTCGCCAACCTTCGCCTGGCGAAGCCACGCAGCGAATGCTCGCTGGCCTTCGCCTGGCGAACTCCCCAGCGAAGTCCACTGGGAGTAATTCTGGAATTACTCGCTGAGGCTCGCTACCCACTCGCCTGGCGAACCTTCGCCAACTCACCTCGCCTGGCGAACTTGCTAGCGAATACAGGGTATTAGCTTCTGACTTGCTTCGCTACAGCTCGCTGGGCTTCGCCTGGCGAACTTGCGAAGACAGAACTTCCATGGCTGTCTCAAAGCCCAAACTCCACACAACCAACCGATTAAATCCAAACCAGTCACAGTAGCACAACCCGACCATCACCCGACTAAACTACATCGTCTAATCCGAGTTCTAACCGATTAAAACCTCATTCTACTCACAAAACCAACTTCTAACCTAAGTGGAAAAGAGTAGAAACTCTACAAAATCCACACACATACACATACAATCATACACATTAAAGAGATGATGGAGTTTCACACCCTTACCGATCGATTGCAAGCTTTGGTAATGATTCCTTGATGATTCTAGGTTTTCCTCTCCACTTTCTCTTCTCTTTCTCTTCTCCTCTTTTCTTTCTCTTGTTTTTCTTCTTATGTTCCTATCTTCTTCCTTTTTCCTCTCTTATTCTATTTCTATCTCTATTTCTTTCCTCTCAAATTCTTTCCAACACTTATCAATCAATTCTCACACTAAAGTGCTAAATGTCTAAAATGCCCTCTTTTTTTTTTTTTTACTCTAATTCCCCGAAAACTCTCCGAATCGGTAAAAATAGATAAAATAAGCAAAACACCACATAGCAATATATAATTTCTCAATTTAAAACAAACATCAATTAAATAAATTAAAAGACTCAACCAATAATGGGAATTCAAAATCGGGGCGTTACACATACACACACCTGCGCAGACACACCCACATACACCCGTGCGCGCGCACACATGCGTACACACAAACACAAGTGTGCACACACAGACACACACAAACACATGCGCGCGCACCCATACACACACACACACACGCAAGAATACACTAACGCACGCTGCTCGCACACACACACACACACACACACACACGTGCACAAACACGCACACGCATACACACACACGCATACACACACACACACACACACACACGTGAGCTCACGCGTGCACACACACCCACACACATGTGCGCACACACACACGCACGCACGTACACACACACATACACACGCACACACGCACTCGAGTGCACGCCAACACACGTGTGCACACACAGACACACATACACGCACACACACACAAACAGGCAGGCAAGCAGG
>OZ012739.1:452355383-452392883 GCA_963859935.3 Lathyrus sativus | reverse complement strand
GTGCGCACCCACATACACACACACACACACACACGCATGCACTTACGCACGCCGCTCGCACGCACATACACACACACACGCACACACGCACTCGCGTGCACACAAACACGCGCATGCACACGCAGACACACACACAGACACACAAACACGCAGGCACGCAAGCACGCACTCACGTGCACACACATACACACACCTGCGCAGACACACACGCACACGTGTGCACGCACACTTATACACACACACAAACACGCACACACATACAGACACACACGTGTGCGCAGGCACATACACACTCACATACGCCCGCTTGCGCGCGCCCACACACTCACTCATACATACGCACGCACACACGAATGCACTAACGCACACTTTCATTAAACCGTCATCAACATCAATCATCATTCGCGCGGTTTTCATGAAAGGTCGGCCTAGGATTAGAGGAGTATCATCATCCTCTTCCATGTCAATCACAATGAAATCAACCGGAAAGAAAAATTTGTTGACTTTAACCAATACGTCTTGAGCTAACCCATGAGAATGGGTAGTCGACTTATCGGCCAATTACAACGTCATTCATATGGCTTTCATTTCAATATTGCCAAGCCTTTTCACGATAGACAAAGGTATTAAATTAATGCTTGACCCCAAATCAATTAGCCCTTTTCCGACATATTCATCACCGATAGTAACCGGCAAAGTAACTCTTCCCGGATCAACCTCTTTTCTCGGAAGAGTCCTTTGGATGATGGCACTACAACTAGCATCAAGAACAATTGTTTCCGGTTCCGTATACCTCCGCTTTTTAGTTAGTATGTCTTTCATGAACTTGGCATACTTTGGCATTTGTTCCAAAGCTTCGGAAAACGGAATGTTTATTTGGAGTTGTTTAAAAATATCCATGAATCGGGCGTAATGCCGTTCATTTTCCCTCCTAGATGGAGCCTGTGGATATGGTAAGTTTTGGACCGGAGTAGTGCTCACTACCTCCTTTCCTCTAGACGCTCTAGAATTCCGCTCTTTTTTCTTCTTCACTTCCTTCACCTTCACTTTTTCACTCTTATCATTTTCTACTTCTACACTTTCTTTATTTTCAACTTCAACCTTTTTTTCATTATTTACAACTTCTTCCTCACTTTCCTCCTCAACTTCACCATCAATTCTATCATCAATTTTTTTCTCGACATTTTTTCTCTCATCCTCTCTTTTTTCACTCTCACTAACCAACTCCCTTCCACTTCTCGTCGTGATTGCTTTACAATGCTCCTTTGGATTTGTTTGCGTGTTCGCCGAAAAAGAAGGTCCGGATTGTTGTTCCGCTAGTTGCTTAGCAAGTTGTCCAACTTGAGTTTCAAGATTTTTGATTGCCGCGTCGTTGCTCTTTTGATTAGCCATTGACAATTGCATAAATTGCGTCAATGTATCTTCCAATTTTGAAGTTACGACCGGCGGTTGTTGAGGTTGATAAGGATTTTGATGGCTAGAATTACCACCCCCATAACCTTGGTTATGGTTATAGTTACTCCTTGGTTGGTACCCTTGATTTGGTTGATAGTGTTGTTGTGGTTGATTTTGAGAATATTGTTGATACGGTGATTGTTGTTGTTGTTGCCTTCGTTGGTAGTCTCGTTGATTTGCCATATAATTTACCTCTTCGAACCCGGGAGGTGGACAAAATCCGGTATCATGTTCACCTTTGCAAAACTCACAACAAGCTATTTGTTTAGCTTTTGAGGGCTCTTTCATCTCTTTGATTTGTTGAGCTAAGAGTTCCACTTGTTGTGAAATGAGTTTATTTTGTGCAAGGAAAACATCATTTGCCCCAAGTTCAAGCACTCCCGGTTTCTTCAAAGTGTTTCCTCTACTTTGGCTTTGAAAGTCATTTATAGCCATACGGTTGATGATATTCGTAGCTTCATCGGCGCTTTTAGACAACAAAGAACCACCCGCAGTGGCATCCAACAAAGTCTTACAATTTGGTTGAAGGCCATTCTTGAAAATATGGATTTGCATCAATTCATCAAAGCCATGACCTTTGCACTTTCGAAGCATGGATTTAAATCTTTTCCATGCCTCGTTCAATGATTCGTTGGCTCCTTGGGAAAATGCGGAAATTGCTGTTTTGGATTCCATGAACCGATTGTGAGAGAAAAATATTTCAATGAATTTCTCTTCCAACACGTTCCAATCCGTCATGACCGCCGGTGTTTGATCCAAGTACCAATCTTTGGCTTTGCCGAGTAAAGCATGTGGAAAAAGTCTTTTGAACAACGGTAGCTCTTAAGCTTGATCAACTTCCGCCGCCAATGCTATCTCATAAAATTTGGTGAGAAAAGTAAAGGGGTCTTCATGGTCCATTCCGGTGAATGGACTTTTGTATAATAAGTTGAGAGTTCCCTTCTTCATCTCGGCTTGCCTTCCCGTGTGGTTGGCAAACTGAGTAGTGTTTCGTGGACTATTGATACACGGGGTGGAAACGGGCGGTGGAAGTGGTGGATCCATGATAGGTATGAAATGAGGTGGTGTTGTTGTAGAAGAACTTTCTCCTTGTTCTTGTCGTTGTCGAGCAAGTTGCCTCCTTCGTCTCGTTCTGCTATTCAGTCTCCTTGCGGTTCTCTCGATCTCGGGATCAAAAAGAAGTTGGTCCTCAGGAATCTGTCCTCACATAAAACGAAAGCTGCACACTAAACCAAACAAATTAACAAGCACAAGTAAAAAAATTCAAGAGTTAACAACTCAACAACTATTGCGATGCTCGTAGTATCAATTCATTATTCCCCAGCAACGGCGTCATTTTGTTGGTGACAGTGGTAAAGTGTCGGGTTTTTGTTATCGTCTCCATAGGGAATATGAGATATTGCCGCAGTTTGACAGTTATCGAGTTCTTAAATTTTTAGTAACAAAAGGGGGTTTGGTTTTTAGTAACGGTATCTTTGCATAAAAAGTAATGAATCACGGTAAAAGGTTGATTTTACGATTTAATAAAGATTGTCAAAGTTAGGGTTCGGTAATCACTTTGCTTGTATATGTCCGATCAACAATAAGCATAAACTTCTTTAGATGATAAACACATTCACAATATCCTCCCAATGTGATTATTTCTAAGTCACATTGTGATTTTTCCCATTTTGATCCATTATTGATTTCTCACATAATCTATCAAAATGACAACATTTAATTTTAACATTTTTCATGAACAACCATATTCGAAATTATTTTTAGCTTAAGAAAATAGAAGGATGAAAACCTAGGTCAAGAGTTGGAAAATATCTTTCGATCATAAACCAACACAAAGAGTTAAAGATAAAGCAAGGTTTTCACCATATATTCATCATCCAAGAGTTTACAAATGAAGATCATCCATATACTTATAAAGCTTAATGATCACCTACATCTAACCTTGACAAAATGAGGAACTTAGCTACTCATTTTAATGGTAGCTTGCAAAAGAAGTTTTGGAAGAAGGTTGATGAACATCCGAGTCAAAGAATCCAACTTGGATGAGAATCCACCTTCTTTTTGTAGATTAAGGTTTAGCAATGAAGAAAAATAAGAGATAGAGGGTTTCTAGGTCACAAAACCTCTTATGCAACAAAACTAGTGAAAAATAATATATTGTTCAAAAAGTACAAAGGGCTATATATAGAAAAAGTTGTTGTCCTGTCACGCTCGCGTCCTCATTCGCCTAGCGAGGAAACAGCGAATGTTCGCTACAGCCTCGCCTAGCGAACATGCTAGCGAGGGTTGAGGAAAAGGTTCTGGAATGCTTCGCTACTTGCTCGCTAGGTGCTCGCCTAGTGAGTTCTTCGCCACATGCCTCGTTGCCAGCAAATAATGTCATTTTGATTCTGCCCAAGTTTGGGAGTGTTTGCTAGCAGCTCGCTATGGGCTCGCCTAGCGAACAACTCGCTGCATCACTCGCCAGATGTTCGCCTAGCGAACATGCTTTTTCTCTTGTTCTTTCTTGATTCCTTTGTCAACTTTCTTGTGTCTTCAAATTTTGCTCTTTCATACTCAAATACTGCACAATAACACACAAATTAAAAAGACCAAGAGCATTTCACATCATATCGCATATCAACAAAAGCAAGAGGTTTTTGAACCGAAATTAGACAAAAAGGAGCGGAAAGTACCCATATTTGATAGCTCAAGTAAGCACAATTGGGCATCTAACAACTCTCCCCACCTAGAATCTTGCTTGTCTTCAAGCAAAGTATGCCTCTCGAAGAACAAGAGGATTTGCTTAAAGAAAAAGGTTTTTCCGACACAAAGAGAAACACGTGCGCGCGTGCGCACGCACGCACACACACACAAACACGCACGTGCGCAAGCAAACACGCACACACACACACACACGTGCGCACACACACGCACAAACACATACACACACACACACGAATACACAAACGCGCGTGCACACACACGCACACGCGCGCGCGCACACACACTCACACACACACACACACGCGCGTGCGCACACTCTCTCTCTCACACACAAACACGCGCGCGCGTGCTCACACGCACACACACACGCACATTCACACAAGCGTGCAAACATACATGCGCGTGCACATACACAAACGGATAAATACACACACACACACACGCAAGCACACACACACACACACGCGTGCGCACTCTCTCTCTCTCTCTCTCTCTCACACACACACACACACGCACACGCACGCACACGCGTGCGCACACACACACACACTCTCTCTCTCACACACAAACACACACACGCTTGTGCGGACACACACACACATACACACGCAGGCACCCACGCACATGCGCAGAAACACCCGCACACACAGACACACACACAAACACACGTGCGCGTACACACACACACACACAGACACATGCGCGCGCACTCACACAAACACGCGTGCGCGCGTGCACCCACCCACACACACACGCACGTACGCATGCACTAACGCACCCTGCTCGCACACACATACACACGCACGCGCACACACACACACACACACACACACACACACACACGTGCAAACACACACACATGCACACACACACACACACACACACACACGTACACACACAGACGCGTGCGCACACACACACGTGCGACGCACGCACATACACACACACACACACGCACACACATACCCACACGCACACACACATGCACACACACACTCGCGTACAAACAATCACGCACGTGCACACACAGACACACATACACGCACGCACACGCACAAATACGCAGGCACGTAGGCACACACACACACACACACGCACGTACGCACACTTAGACACACACAAACACAAACACACGCGCACGCACACACATGCACACACATAAAGACACACGCGTGCACGCATGCACAACCACACGCGCGTGCGCTCGTGCACACACACACACACACACACGCACGCATACACTAACGCACGCCCCTCACACATACACACACACGCACACACAGACACACACACACACACACACGCATACACACACACACAGAAACATACACACGCACACAAAAACACACGCGCGCGCGCACGCGTAAACACGCGCATGCGCGTGCTTGCTCGCCCCCCCCCCCCCCCACACACACACACACACACCTGCGCACACACAAACACACATATACAAACACACGCGCGACCGTTCGCCCGTACGCGCATGCACACACACAAACACACGCACGCATGCACACACACGCACGCACACATGCACGCACACACGTACGTGCGCACACACACACATACACGTGCACACACACACATATGTGCGCACACACAAATACTTATACACACAAACACACAAACACACATACACGTGCGTGTGCGGACACACACACACACACACACGCAGACATACACCCACATTCACACACGCATGCGGACACACACACACAGGGATACACACACACACATGCAAGCACACACACGTGCACACACACACACTCTCTCTCTCACACACACACTTACACACACACGCGTGACACACGCACACACGCGCGTACGCACACACACATGCACACACACGTGCGAGCGCACGAACATGCGCACTCCTGCACGAGCACACAAACACGCACACGCACACGCGCGTGTGTACACACGCACACACACCCACATAAACACACGTGCACGCACAGTGACACACACACACGTGCACACACACAAACACACACACAAACATACAAGCGCGTCCATGCACGCGTACGCGCACGAACTCACACGCATGCACGCGTGCGCGTGCACACACATGTACACACACACACACACACGCTCGCGTGCACGCACTTACATACGTACACACACACGCGTGCGCGCACACTTAGACACACATACACATACACACATGCACGCACACACAGACACTCACACACACAAACACACTGATACACGCGTGCGCGCACACACACTCACGCACGCACGCACGCATGCACTAACGCACGCCGCTCGCACACACATACGCACACGCACACACACACGTGTGCACATGGACATACGCATACACACACACACACATGCACACGCATACACACACATACACAAGCACTCGCGTGCACACTAACACGCGCGTGCACACACAGACACACACACACATACGCACACACGCGTGCGCACACTCTATCACACACTCACACACACATAAACACACACACCAACACGTGCACGCGCACACACACTTGCACACGAACACACACACACACGCGCACACACACATACAAACACGCGCGCGCGTTTGCATACACACACAGACACACACGCACACACACGCAAACACAAACGCGCGTGCACACACACAACACATGCACACACACACACACACACAAGCACGCGCGTGCGCGTAAACACACTCACGCGTGCATGCACACACACACACACACACACACACACACACACACTCACGCACGCACGACCACAGGCACGCACGCACACACGCGCACACACACACACACACACACAAACATGCAGGCACACATGCACGCAAACATACACACACACACACCTGCGCAGACACACACACACACACACGCGTGCGCCCACACTTAGACACACACACAAACAAACGAGCGTGCATACAAAGACACTCACACACACACAAAGACACAGGCGTGCACGCATGCACACCCACACGCATGTGTGCTCGTGCACACACACTCACATGCACGCATGCACTAACGCACGCCCCTCACACACACACAAACACGCACACACACACACACGCGCGCTTGCACACACACACACACACACAAACACGCACAAACACACACGAGTGCGCGCACACACACACACATGCACGCACACGAACACACACACACACACGCACTCGCGTGCACACAAACGCACACACACACACACACACACACACACACACACACACACGCGCGCGCGCGCGCGTGCGCATACTCTCTCTCACACACAGACACACACACGAACCCGCGCGCGCGGGCTTTGTCATAGACACACACGTGTGCGCGCACATACACGCACATGCATACACACGCACACGCGCACAGACACGCACACGCACAGACATGCACACGCATGCACACACACGCACAGATACACACACACACACACACACACACTCGCATACACAAATGCGTGTGCACACACAGACTCACACGCACACATACGCGTGCATATTTACATACGAACACACACACACACACACGCAAGCAAGCAAACACACACGCGCGCACACACACACACACATACACACGCACGTGGGCAGACACACACATACGTGCGTGCGCATGATAACGCGAAATCGTATATATATAATGACTTATATTTTAACTAATTTATGACTAGTTTCACTCCGATTTCGAGTTTTTCCATGTTATTTGTCTAGTATTTTGCAGGTATTCAAAGTTCATGATCAAATGGAGCAATATGAAGAAAACAAGCAATTACAGATGAAAAACAGATCAAAAACAGCAAATATTGATTTTGCTGATATGGCAGTCGTCACATCCCCGTTACGACCGTCATATGTGTTACGACCGTCACAACCCATGACAATCGTCATGCAGGCAAAAAGTGTAGAAAATGTGCATGTGCTTGAAGTGCCTCCAAAGACCAAAAAGAGTGGACCACTCGCTCCTACTTTCTCTGACATCAATCCCACTTCCTGAAGCAACTAACCGTTGGAAATTCCATCTATAAAAGGAGGGAGCTGAGACCAGAGAAAGGGGGCTGCATTCAAGACACAAAGTGCTGCCAAATTATTTTCAGAGCGGATTTGAGTTTTAGAATTTCTTATTGTTTCCTTTTTCTTTCCTTTCTTTGCAATTGTGTTTTACTTTTCAATTCTATTATGTACGAGTAATTGGCACCGAGACTAAATCCTGCCGACATAGTGGAGGATTTCCCAAAGGCCAATTGAATTATTTACAGGTTCTTATTATAATCGTTAATTGAATTTTATTTTCCATTATGATGCATGTTTATATATTCTACCATTGTTTACGTGTTCTTAGTTTATATTTCATGTCTGGCTAAATCAGAGTAATCGGTATGTAATAGGTAGTCATATGGGATTCGATAATAACCAATGTATACCTCCCTTTTCAAACTTATTTCTGGCTTGAGTTTTTAAATTGATTTTTCTAAATAAATGTTAGTCGCGAGAGCGAGAA
The DNA here is from genome assembly GCA_963859935.3 of Lathyrus sativus. NCBI lineage: Eukaryota > Viridiplantae > Streptophyta > Magnoliopsida > Fabales > Fabaceae > Lathyrus > Lathyrus sativus. The sequence continues at coordinate 452,384,268 of OZ012739.1, read as the reverse complement.
CTTATTTAAAATTAGTTTTGTCACGATAGTGGGAAATTCATAAAGGTAGGAACCAACAAGCGACAACTGAGGTTAGGACCAGATAGTAAAAGCTAAGCATTCGTTTAAAAAACAGAGACAACGCTTTAAAAAGGATTAGAACTAAATGGTTTTCAAAAAGTAATTTTAACCGCGAACGGAATAGCGACAGCATACGTTCCGCCTTAGAGTTGCGACTAGCATCAACAACCATCGTGAGACAACGGTCTTTAAACCGTCATTTTCTTCTTAAACTATTTTTGAAAACATCTAAAACACCTGTGACTTGTCGAATCCTTGAAGAACCAACATATTGCATACCGATTCACGTATTTATACCTTAAGTAATGTTTTTAAATCCCATTTAGTTTACACACTTATTTTGCTTTTATTTCCCTAAAATCATACCAACCTAGCTAAACACAGTAACACCCGAAAAATACTAGCTCGACTACGAGTCCCTGTGGGATCAATATCTTATATTACTACGCAATAGACTGTGCACTTGCAGTTAGTTCAGCTAGACATAGAAAGTTGCGATCAAGTTTTTGGCGCCGTTGTTGGGGACCCGTTTAGTCAATAGTGTAATCCTTTGTTACACAGTATAGACTAGGTTAACTATTATCTCTCCCTCTATTCGTTCTTCGGTTGTATGCCAAGTACTCGCTCACAAGGCGACATCTTACAACCTACAATCGCCGAACTAGAGCACTTCTTACACTTAAGAAGGCGCATCCTCGAATATCAACGAAAACACAATATTCCTGATCTTCTAGCTCATACTCCTGTTGAAGAATCGAAGATGGCTGAAGGACCTCAGAACAAGCCGCTGAAGGACTACGCTACCCCATCTCAGCTGGAGCCTCGAAGTAGCATTGTTGCTCCTGCTATCAATCGGAACGATTTCGAGCTGAAACCGTCATTGCTGTCAGCTATACAACAACATCAATTCTCAGGAAATGCAACTGAGGATCCGAATGAACTCTTAACGAAGTTTGTGCAGTACGCGGACACAGTAAAGGCAAATGGAGTGACTCCAGATGCAATAAGACTTCGTCTCTTCCCTTCTCTCTTAGAGATAGAACTTGGACTTGGTTACAATCCCTACCATCCAACTCCGTTACGACGTGTGAATAGTTGAAGAACGTTTTCTTAGCAAGATACTTTCCGCCAAGCAAAACTGCTATGCTTAGAGCTCAAATCAACAGATTTCGACAGAAAGATGCTGAATCTCTCTATGAAGCATGGGAAAGGTTTAAGGATATGATGAGAGCATGTCCTCACCATGGTTTAGAATACTGGGTGACGATCCATACTTTCTACAATAGGCTTCTATATAACACCAGATTAACAGTAGACGCTGCCGCAGGCGGTGCACTTATGGATAACCCATACGATGAAGCCTATCAACTTATCGAAAACATGTCTCAGAACCACTGTCAATGGGGAGGTGAAAGAACTCCATCAGAGAAACCCGCTGCGAAAGGTGGGATGTACGAGATCAGCAGTCTAGAAAAGTTCAACGCTAAGGTGGATGCTCTAGCGCAGAAAATCGACAGTCTGACTATAACACCACCTGCAACCTTAGCTGCTGTAACTCCAAATTGCGAGTTATGTGGAATTGCCACTCATAATGCGCCTGAGTGCCCATTATTGGCAGGAATTCCACCAGACCAAGTAAACTACGCTCAAGGTAACCCTTACGCAAATACTTACAACCCAGGATGGAGGAACCACCCAAACTTTTCCTACAAAAGCGATAATGCTCTGCAAGCGCCGGATGCTCCGCCAGGATATCAGAAACCAGCCGCAGCTGCCCAGACTGCCCCTAGGAAATCAAATCTCGAAGTGATGATGGAAAAATTCATAGCTACTCAAGTTCAAACAAATAAAGAATTCCTGAATCAAAACATACACACTAGCGAGCAGATTAAACAGCTGATCGGAAAAGTAGACGCTTTAGTCACCCATCATAAAATGCTTGAAACACACATATCACAAGTGGCTCAACAACAAGCCTCTGCAGCCGCACCAGCTGGGACATTTCCAGGTCAGCCAGAACCTAATCCGAAAGTTCATGCAAACGCTGTAATATTGAGAAGTGGAAAAGAATTGGAAGGCCCAACAGATCCTAGGCATGAAGATTCAGCCCTGCATCAGAAATCTGATAAACCAACAGAAAAGGAGTCTGAAACCGAAAAGAAGGAAGGTGACAAGAAGGAGGCCGCAAAAGATGAAAACTCATATGTGCCTCCACTGCCATATAAACCACCGATTCTGTATCCTCAAAGATTCATAAATTCCAAAACTTCAGGACAATTTAAGAAATTCGTTGAACTTCTGAAACAACTAAATATCACTATTCCTTTCACATAAGCGATAACTCAAATGCCGTCATACGCTAAGTTTATTAAAGAAATCTTTCCCAACAAAAGGAAAATCGAGGATAACGAAATAGTTACACTTACTGCCGAATGTAGCGCAATCATTCAAAATAACATGTCTCCTAAACTAAAAGACCCAAGTAGTTTCTCCATACCATGCGTCATAGGAAATTTCGTCATAGACAAAGCTTTATGCGATCTAGGAGCCAGTATAAGTGTTATACCCTTATCTATATGCAAAAAACTGAACATTGGAGAACTAAGACCAACTAAAATGTCTGTGCAATTGGCTGACCGATCAGTCAAATATCCTGTCGGTGTGCTGGAAAACGTTCCAGTACGCATAGGTCAATTCTATATTCCAACTGACTTTATAATCATGGACATCAAAGAGGACTCTGTTACCCTAATTATCTTAGGAAAACCCTTCCTAGCAACAGCCGGAGCTATCATAGACGTAAAGAAAGGAAGGCTAACATTCGAAGTAGGAGAAGAAAAGATAGAGTTCATCCTTACTAAGTTCTTGAAGGTACCAGCCATAGATGACACATGTTATATAGTAGATGTCATTGACGAATGCATACGAGAACTGGAGAAGTAAGAAACTAAATATTCGGAAATCATGAAGATCCAAATCCCTGTTATTCATGAAGATGACAACTGGCGTGCACCATACAAGGATGATAGTCTGAGCGAGATCTTAGCACTAACTCCAAATCACATGCTGGGTCCGAAAAACCCAGCTTTAGAAGTTAAAGAACTACCTAAAACCCTCAGGTACGAATTCTTAGACACAGAATTCAAAAGACCAGTAATAGTCAACGCAAATTTAGGACAGTCAGAAACTGAGCAATTGCTAGAAGTCCTAAGGAAATACCCAACTGCGTTAGGCTATAATATAAGTGATCTTAAAGGCATAAGTCCTTTCATCTGTATGCATCGAATCATGCTAGAGGAAGACTGCAAAACTTCAAGAGAACATCAGAGAAGGATAAATCCGATCTTAAGCACTGTAGTCAAAGACGAGGTGAAAAAGTTACTAGACGCGGGAATCATATACCCGATCTCTGACAGCCAATGGGTCAGCCTAGTGCACGTAGTGCCAAAGAAAGGAGGCGTTACTGTAGTAATGAATGCGAAAGGTGAACCGATAACCCAAAGAGTTGTGACTGGAAGCAGGATGTGTATCGATTACAGAAAGCTGAATAAGGCAACTCGGAAAGATCACTTCCCTTTACCTTTCATAGACCAGATGTTGGAAAGACTAGCGAAACATTCAGACTTCTGCTATCTAGATGGTTATTCGGGATTCTTCCAAATTCCTATTCACCCCGATGACTAAGAGAAGACAACATTCACCTGTCCTTATGGCACTTTTGCTTATCGCCGAATGCCGTTTGGACTATGCAATACTCCAACAACCTTCCAAAGATGCATGATGGCAATCTTTGCGGACTACATAGACGACATCATGGAAGTGTTCATGGATGACTTCTCTGTATGCGGAAAAATCTTTGAAGGCTTCCTTTCAAATCTAGAAATGGTACTCAAAAGATGCGCTAAAGTGAACCTTATTCTCAATTGGGAGAAATGTCATTTCATGGTCTGACAAGGCATCGTTTTAGGACACGTCATATCTGAAAAGGGGATTGAGGTTGACAAAGCTAAAATAGAAATCATAAAGGATCTTCAACCTCCGAAAACAATACGAGAAATACGAAGCTTTTTAGGATACGCTGGATTCTATTGGAGATTCATAAAGGATTTCTCGAAAATCACAAAACCTCTAACAGGTTTGTTGATGAAAGATGTCGAGTTCGTTTTCGACAAAGAATGCTTGGAAGCATTCGAAACTCTAAAGACAACACTCATTACCGAACCAATCATGCAACCCCCAGATTGGCAACTACCATTCAAAATCATGTGCGATGCGAGTGATTATGCTGTAGGCGCAGTTCTAGGACAAAGGAAGCACAAGAAGCTTCACGCAATCTACTACGCTAGTAGAACTTTAGACCCTGCCCAAATGAATTACGCCACAACGGAGAAGGAACTTCTAGCAGTTGTATTTGCACTTGACAAATTCCGTTCCTACTTGGTAGGAGCCAAAATAATCATATACACAGATCACGCTGCCATTAGGTACCTAATAAGCAAAAAGGATGCCAAACCAAGATTACTGAGATGAATCCTATTATTACAAGAGTTCGACTTAGAAATTAAAGATAAGAAAGGAACCGAAAACGTAGTTGCAGATCACTTATCCCGAATAGAGGGCATTAAACAAGAGTCAGTGCCTATCAATGATGATTTTCCCTACGAACGTCTGATAGCCAAATTGGAAAGCGATATGTCCAACTTAACCTCGGGAGAACCAGAACTTGAAAAAGCCGTGGAAGCTGTCTATGCCCAAGCCACTTTGACTTGGTATGCCGACATCGTTAACTACTTAGTCGCAGGCGTGCTTCCACCGGACCGAACTTATCAACAAAAGAAGAAATTCTTCCACGACTTAAAGCGTTACTATTGGGACGAACCCCTACTCTTCAAACGAGGCACTGACAACATATATCGTCGTTGTGTCCCAGAGGAAGAAATAGAAGACACCATTTCCCAATGCCATTCAGCGCCTTATGGTGGTCATGCTATTACTTCAAAGACGTGCACTAAAATTACACAATCTGGCCTATTTTGGCCCAGCCTCTGGAAGGATGTCCATATCGCTGTACTCAAATGCGACCGGTGCCAACACACTGGTAACATCTCACGAAGCGATGAAATGCCTCAGAAAGGAATTTTAGAAGTAGAAATCTTTGACGTATGGGGAATAGACTTCATGGGACCTTTCCCGTCTTCTTTTGGAAGCAAATATATACTCGTCGCTGTCGACTATGTATCTAAATGGACAGAGGCCGTTGCCGCTTCAATAAATGACGCGCGAGTAGTCGTCAAACTCTTTAGAAACACAATCTTTCCTAGATTCGGTGTGCCCAGACTCGTCATTAGTGACAGTGGTTCCCACTTCATATCGTGAATCTTTGACAAACTCCTCTCTAAATATGGAGTCAAACACCACGTAGCTACACTGTATCATCCGCAAACCAGTGGACAAGTGGAGGTTTCGAACAGAGAAATAAAACAAATTTTGGAAAAGACTGTCGCAACCTCCAGGAAAGATTGGTCATCGAAACTGAACGAAGCTTTATGGGCCTATAGGACCGCTTCTAAGACGCCAATAGGTACCACACCATTTAAATTGGTCTACGGAAAATCATGTCACCTACCAGTGGAATTAGAGCATAAAGCCTTTTGGGCTATTAAGACGCTGAACTTCAACTACACTGAGGCAGGGGAGAAACGAATCTTGAATATTCATGAATTAGAAGAACTCAGGTTGGACGCATATGAGAATGCCCGCATCTACAAAGAAAGAACCAAGAAATGGCATGATAAACGTTCGATCTGGAAACAATTCAGTGTGGGAGACGTCGTGCTCCTATTCAACTCAAGATTGAAACTTTTCCCTGGAAAATTAAAATCTAGATGGTCTGGACCTTTTGAGGTAACCAAAATCCTTAAAAGTGGAGCTGTTGAAATCAGCGATAAAACCAACGCACCGTTTATAGCAAACGGACATCATTTACAACATTATAATCAAAACGAAAACATCCACCACGTGAGCAGTGTGCAATTGCTCGAGCTTCCCGCTCAAACCCCCGAATAGCTTGTCACCAAGCTATCGTCAGGCTTTTGACGTTAAAAACAGTGCTGATTGGGAGGAAACCCAATTTTCCCGTTTTTTCCTTCTAAATTTATTGAAACTATGTTTTCATTTTAATTTATAATTTCCATAAAATTCTATTTTCTTATTTTCTACTATTTCCTTTACTTTGTTTTTTTCTTTCTTTTATCATCTTTTGCTTCTTAAAAATATAATCCGAGTAAATGTGATTTCAATTTCTCCAGGATTTTAAAGCCGTCCTACCTTTCTCCCATTTTTATCTGACTAACTTCCGAGTATGGCTGACATCAACGTTACGACCGTTGTATTTAGAGGACTAGCTCACAAGGCCAAATTTGAGGCACTGACTCAGAGAGGCATCGCTTCGACTCTGTACTACGATAGATCCATCATGGATAAGCTAGGAATCCAGGATAGCATTCAATATCTATTTAACCAATTAGGCTGGGAGCAAACCGTTCTAAAGACCCGTTTTGCTACCTACCGCAAACTCACGTTCGAATTCCTTAGCTCCTTAAGATACTTACCCGAATATGGCTATGGATCCACCAAAGAGCTGATAACCTTTAGAATGTTTGGAATGGACCACACCCACAACCGTACGTCGTTAGCTAACATCCTAGGATTCCCTAGCGGACCTTATGTATTTACCAACACTGAAGAGGATTTTGATATCGAGTTAGAACAATTCTGGGGTACCATCACAGGTAACTATCACCCTGAACCTAATGACATGCATAATAACGAGATACATAATCCAACACTCCGTTACTTTCATAGGATTTTAGCCCATACCCTCTTTGGGAAGGAGGAAAACATTACTACAGTTTCCAAGGAAGAGTTGTTCATCCTTTTCTGTGCTTCACAAGGCCGCCCTGTCAATGATGTACCTTTTATGATGAGGTCATTCACACGCCTTAATCAGGAACCACATTCACCGATCTTAATAGGAGGCTTAGTCACCATGATTGCCCATGAAATTGGCCTAAGGTACCACCTGAACGGAGCCATTCGTTTTGGCACCATCAGACCAATGGACATTCAATTTTGCTTCAACAGACGTATCTTAGGTAACTTAGGACCAGAAGCCTATGAATACCTTATCGCTGATCGACCTGTCCACCTTTTCACATTGCCTAACCATGAGCTGACGAGTATCCACAACAGAAATAATTGGCTTTATGAATTGGACGAGCCTATGGGACCTCCATCACCTCAATCCACACCCCAGGCCTATATGTACGACAACGATCACATATCAGAAGCACATGACTATATGTACTACAAAGATTATGTGTCCGAAGTGGAGGCAGATCCTGAGACCCCTCCTGATTACCATAACTTTCCTGATCCTACTCCTGAACAACGCACAAACAAGTTGGACAATGTTCTGAAAACTATGGACGAATTCAAGCTGGAATTAACCACTGTAAAAGATGAACTAACGCAACTTCACATGGATGCCATTACTTTTATGGACGTAGTTAGCGACCAGTTTGATGATGTTATTCAGCAGATCAACAAATTGAAGCAACCAAAGGATTGATGTTTTCCTTTCTTTTTTTTAGTTTAGTCTACTGCATTTCGCGTTATTTCGCGTTTTTAAATTTCACATTTGTTTCTTTTACTATTGTACTACATTAAACAAGTATTTCAATTAATGTTATTTCATTTTCATCTCGTTATTACTTTAATCTTGGTTGTTCTGTTAATTTCCTTTTCACCTGCTCTCTTATACTGCAATATCATTAAAATCACATTTACAACTGTGGAAAACGCCCCATATGCAAAATTCTGCAATTCTGCAGAATTTGCTGATGTGACAGTCGTCACACATCCATGACGGTCGTCACGTGTATTACGACCGTAACAATCCCTGACGGTCGTCACACGAACAGAACCCAAATTCTGTCAAAACAGGGGTTACGAACCTTTCCCCTTCCATTCTCTTAACTTCCCACTCTCACACATTCAAACCCCACTACAACTTTCCAAATCCCTCATTAATCCACCACTATTTCAACTTCCATTTCACCCCTATAAATTCACCTTTGCATTTCCCTGATTTTCCATCCATAGAACCTATCTATTTTCCCTCTCTGATCCTCTCACGAAAATGGCAAGGCAAACCCGTGAAATCCCCAATCTGAGCAACATCCTCTTCAGAGAAGGCGAGTCCGGAGAACGACAAAGGACCAATTACATGGCTTTCCATCAACGGTCGCTTCAACCGACCCGCTATGCTCACATTGAGTCTTTAACAGAACTCCGAATTCTGGATGGTGTCACCTGGATGCTGCAGAGGACCGGCATTTGGCATCTCTGCACAAACCCTCAACCTACCTACGAGCAACTCACATTGGAGTTCCTCAGTTCCTTCGCATACGTGACTTCACCCGGCGATACAAATCAGCTTATCGGCGCCGCTTGCTTCCGCATGTTCGGCACCGAATACCAAATCATTCAGAATCGGATCACCGACATGCTGCAGTTTCCTCACGGCGACGACGCTCATCGCCGCCCCTCCGATCAGTTCTACCATGAAGCCTTCACTCTTTGGAACCAACTGATCGGCATCACAGCTGACAGTTGGGAGACTCTGAATGCCACCCACATCCATAATCCAACCATCAGATACTTTCATAAGGTGTTGAGCAACACTATCTTCGCTCGTGATAGTAACCACAAAGTTAATTCGAAGGAGCTGTTCTTTCTCCGTTGCGTGTTTGCTTCGGAACCCGTTGACGCCGCATCGTTCCTCTTGGCTCACATTCAAGCCAACTGCAACCGCGGCTCAAAACCGTTCTATTTTGGTGGCATAATCACTTCCATCGCCTTAGGCATCGACCTTGGCAACCACCTCCAGAACCTTCGCCAGATGCCTCCTATTTTTCTCGACACTGACCATTGTCGTGCTTCTCACCTAATCAGATCCCAAGCAGATGGCAAATATCATCGGTAGTGCGAGGCCGCACTATCCAAAGCATTATCATCCCCTCTCGCACCTGAATGCATCCTCAGGACAGAGCCAACTGGCTCTTTGATCCGACTGCCCCTGCTGCTCCAACTCAAGAAAATGCTCAAGGGCCCATGGATGAAGTACAAGACGAGTTGGACAGAGATGAACAAGCTGAGTCATCACAACCATCTCCTACCGAAGGTCCCTCCTTACGTCGCCGTTGCCGTCCTGAAGCCGATTTTACAAACGCGGATCTCCTCCGCTCCATCGAACAACAGAATCAGATGATGATTATGATAGAACAACAAAATCGACGGGCTGAACAGTTTGAAGCTTGGCAGAGAGAACAACTTGGTCAAATGAGGACTTCCATGCAGCAGCTCCAAGATGGCCAAGCCATCCTGATCGACGACATGGCCAATCTCACTGTGCGAGTCGACGGCCTCCGAGACTACATATACCACACATGAGCTTTGAACCTCGACGCACGCGACGGAAGAGCCAGAGGTAGAGGTAGAGACAGAGGCAGAGGAATGGACTAGTAGTATTTTTCATTTCTTGTATTTTGTTTTTCTTTCCATTGTACTTTCCCTTCCGCATTTTTTTTCAAATCAGTGAGGACACTGATTAAGATAGTGTGGGAGCGGAGCGTTATTTCCCTATTTCCCTATTATTTCCTATTCCGCTTGTACTTTCATTCAAATTTTCAATTTAAAGTATTTTAAGTTTGGCAAATAAAGCTCATCTATATATCTCTCTCCGTTACGTGAACTCCCCGCACTTTATTCGACATATACAAAAATTTTTATCCTCCTCAAAGCATCACGTGATACGCCAAAGCTTAACCAAGTTTGGAATTCCCGAGAAGAAAATTCTAACAAAGCCACTACCGCCCTGACACCTTAGACCTCTGGTTTATGCGAGTCAGTTTCACTACTTACTTGTACCAAAACCTCAAGTTTCAACTAAAACGGAGCCCCCAGTAGTTTATACGAGCAGTCAACACCATCCTAAACACTTCTAAGTAAGAAACCGATGCAAATAAGTGCGTGATCTCTAGTATGAAATGAAAAATCATGAAAAAGAAAAGCCATATAGCCTGAATATAGAGACATGTTCCTTCTAAGTTAGGTGCTCCTCACCCGAGCATTTAGCCCAACGGTACAAAACTCTTCAAAATCAATAGCAGAATAAGCATATGGGCAAAGAAAAATCGAATTAGCAACGAGATCATAGGCACTAACAGGTTTACTTGCCATGAACGTGTATGGACAACGGGCTTAATGTGATTGCGCCATAACGAAACCGGGTAAAATTTGTTGCGAGAAACTAGACGCCGAGCTGCAGTAGCATGATTGGGACTGGCTTGCATAAAAGAGAGGCCTTCGAAGACTTACAGTTCAGTGTCATCGCCGTATACGTTTTGTTTCCATTAGACTCCCGGTCCCCTAACTTGATATCTGAGAAGTCTTTTCGAAAGAAGAGCGTGCCGCGTGCTTGCTATATTTTTAAATGTTTCCTACCTTTACTTGAGGACAAGCAAAGATTCAAGTTTAGAGGAGTTTGATAACGCGAAATCGTATATATATAATGAATTATATTTTAACTAATCTATGACTGGTTTCACTCTGATTTCGAGTTTTTCCATGTTATTTGTCTAGTATTTTGCAGGTATTCAAAGTCCATGATCAAATGGAGCAATATGAAGAAAACAAGCAATTACAAATGAAAACCAGATGAAAAACAGATCAGAAACAACAAATACGGATTTTACTGATATGACGGTCGTCACATCCCCGTTACGACCGTCATACGTGTTACGACCGTCACAACCCATGACGACTGTCATGCGGGCAAAAAGTGCAGAAAATGTGCACGTGCTGGAAGTGCCTCCAAAGACCAAAAAGAGTGGACCACTAGCTCCTACTTTCTCTGACATCAATCCTACTTCCTGAAGCAACTAACCGTTGGAAATTCCATCTATAAAAGGAGGGAGCTGAGACCAGAGAAAGGGGGCTGCATTCAAGACACGAAGTGCTGCCAAATTATTTTCAGAGCGAATTTGAGTTTCTGAATTTCTTATTGTTTCCTTTTTCTTTCCTTTCCTTAAAATTGTGTTTTACTTTTCAATTCTATTCTGTACGAGTAATTGGCACCGAGACTAAATCCTGCCGACATAGTGGAGGATTTCCCAAATGCCAATTGAATTATTTACAAGTTCTTATTATAATCGTTAATTGAATTTTATTTTCCATTATGATGCATGTTTATATATTCTACCATTGTTTACGTGTTCTTAGTTTATATTCCATGTTTGGCTAAATCAGAGTAATCGGTATGTAATAGGTAGTCAGATGGGATTCGATAATAACCGGTGTATACCTCCCTTTTCAAACTTATTTCTGGCTTGAGTTTTTAAATTGATTTTTCTAAATAAATGTTTGTCGCGACAGCGAGAACTTATTTAAAAATAGTTTTGCCACGACAGTGGGAAATTCATAAAGGTAAGAACCAACAAGCGACAACTGAGGTTAGGACCAGATAGTAAAAGCTAAGCATTCTATTTAAAAACAGCGACAACGCTTTAAAAAGGATTAGAACTAAATGGTTTTCAAAAAGTAATTTTAACCGCGAACAGAATAGCGACAGCATACGTTCCGCCTTAGAGTTACGACTAGCGTCAACAACCATCGTGAGACAACGGTCTTTAAACCATCATTTTCTTCTTAAACTATTTTTGAAAACATCCAAAACACCGGTGACTTGTCGAATCCTTGAATAACCAACATATTGCATACCGATTCACGTATTTATACCTTAATTAACGTTTTTAATTCCCATTTAGTTTACACACTTATTTTGCTTTTATTTCCCTAAAACCATACCAACCAAGCTAAACACAGTAACACCCGAAAATACTAGCTCGACTACGAGTCCCTGTGGGATCGATATCTTATATTACTACGCGATAGATTGTGCACTTGCAGTTAGTTCAGTTAGACATAGAAAGTCGCGGTCAGCGCACAAACACACACACACACACACGGGCACGCATGCTCGCATGCACACACACATACACGCACCTGCATAGACACACCCACACACACGCGTGCATGCACACACAGACACACACACAAACACACACACGTGCACACACAGACACATACAGACACAGACACATGCGTGCACGCGCACACGCACAAACACACGCACGCGGGCACGCGCACACACACAAACACGTGTGCGCGGGCGCACCCACACACACGCACGCACGCATGCACTAGCGCACGCCGCTTGCACACACATACACACACACGTGGACATATACACACACATACGCATACACACACAGACGGACACACACACAGACGCGTGCGCACAAAAACATGCACGCACACGCGCGCGCACACACACACGCATGCACGCACGCACATACACACACACACACACGCATGCACGCACGCACATACACATGCACACGCACACGCACACGCACACGCAAGCACGCACGCGCGTGCACACACATACACACCTGCGCACACACGCATACACACATACACGCACACACACACACACACACGTGCGCGCACACATACCCTCACAAATACGAAAACGCGCGCGCGCACACCCACACACACACGCATACACAACCGCGCGTGCACACACACAGACGCACACACACGCACACACGCACACAAGCACAAGCATGCGCGCAAACACACACACGCATGCACATACACACACATACACACACACACACACACACACTCACGCACGCACGACCATACGCACGCATACACACACACACGCACGCACGCACACACACACACGCATGCACACACATACACATGCACAAACGCGTGCGCGCACACAAACACACACATAAACACGCACGCACGCGCACACACACACATCTGCACAGACACACACATACACACACACGTGCGTGCACAAAGACACTCACATATACAATAACACGCGCGCACATACAAACATACACACGCACGCACACACACGCGCGCACACACACACACATACACTCGTGTTCACACAAATACGCTCCTGCACACACAGACACACACACGCACACACACACACACACACACACACACACACACACACTAACACACACATATACACACACACACACGTGCACGCACACATACACTCACAAATACGAAAACACGCGCGCACACCCACACACAGACGCATACACAAACGCGCGTGCACACACACACACACACACACACACAAACACAAACACGCGCATACAAAAACTCGCATGCGCGTAAATGTACACATGCGTGCGCGTACACACACACACACACATACAAACACACACGCACTAACGCACGCACGCACGCACACGCACACACACATTCACGTGCGCGCATACAAACACACACATATACACGCACACACGTATGCAAGCACTCACGCACACACGCACATTGTAACGCCCCAATTCTGATTTCCTTTATTCTGAGTCCTTTTTAATTTAATTGATTGAAATATTATTTTAAATATAGGATTTATGTGTTTAATATGTTATGTGGGCATATTGTTTTGGGCAAAATAGGTTGGAGGGTATTTTGGGCATTAGTGATTATGCTAAGTGGATATTTTTATGAGAATTGATTAATTAGTGTGTGGAAAGAATTTGAGAGGAAAGAAATAGAATTATGAGATAAGAGAGGAAAAGAGAAAAGATAGTAACATAGAAAGAAAAACAAGAGAAAGAAAGAGGAGAAGAGAAAGTGGAGAAAAAAGGAGAAGAAAACCTAGAACTTCAAGAAATCATCACCAAAGCTTTCGATTGATCGTGATTAGATGATGTAGGTTAGGCGATATATGTTAGACTAAGGCTACTGGAACGACTTTGGATTTAATCGGGTGATTTTGGTGAGTTTGGAGGTGCTGGAGCAGAACTGAATGTTGTTGTTCGCAGGTGACTCGCTAGCAGCTCGCTAGGCGAGCACGCAGCGAACGCTCGCTAGCATCTTGCTAGGCGAGCGTGCAGCGAACGGTCCCAGACTTGGGACAGTGAGATCCTGATGTCCCTCGCTGGCAGCGAAGGGAGTAGCGAGGAGCTCGCTGGAGGTTCGTTGTGGCGAACGGGGTAGCGAACGAGGTCTGTAGCCTTTGTTCTTGCTCGCTAGCAATTCGCTAGGCGAGGAGGTAGCGAACGCTCACTAGCAGCTCGCTAGGCGAGCGTGTAGCGAACGTAGCAGGATGAATTTTCCCTGTTGCGTGGTGCTGTCGTGGCTTGGGGTTTCAGTTGCGATCGACCCTTCTTTGATTTAATAGCTTATATGTTAGTTTGTGATGTACTGTGGGTAGCCGTATGGTGTGAATCCTAGATTATAAATTGTGGTTGTTTGGGCACTTATGTACATTGTTTAGCTTGATTAAAAATCTATGATGTTTGTATGAATATATGCGATGAATGTGTAGAATGCATGAGTATGCTTGTAAACATGTGTGCATTTCAAGAGTGTCATGAGTCATGTTGCATGTGAAGCATCATGGTATGCATTTCTTGTGTCGATTGATTCCTCGGTGAATCTGCAGAACCTCGTGTGCCTTTGTGGGGTGTGAGCGATGGTTAATTATTGATCCCTCGGTGGATTTGCAGAACCTCGTATGTTGCGATGGTTATTTTGATTCCGCGTAGAATCTGCAGAACCTCGTATGCCCATGTAGGGTGTGAGCGATGGTTACTTGGTTCTTCAATTGAACCTGCTGAAATGAGTCGGTACCGCATTTGCATCTGCATAGAGTCGTGTGTCAGTCTCTATGAGTTGCATGTTGATATCTTGCATGGTGTATGGTGAATAAACATATTTGTAAATGTTTATATGAATTATTGATGATTGGCATGATTGGTATGCTTGAAGACACATGTATGTGTGAATATATGTATATGTATGTTTTGTGTGTTTATGAACTGATATAAACATTGTTGATGCATATTGTATATGCATGGTGTTCTATTTGTAAATAAATAATGTGAATACATTGCGATGTACGGTATGACGAGGTGAGTGGCGGTGAGAATGCGAAAGACGTATATTGGATATTATGTATATATATGTTTATATGCATTGTTTTTATGATATCGTTTCTCACCCTTCTGTGGTTTCTTTTAATGCTCTATGAGGCATTGCAGATTAGATTGCTGGAGGTATTTTTGTGAAGCATGGCTTCTTCCCTTTTTGGTCGGTCGGCTCTGATATGTAGCACCGGGTAGATAGGAATTATTTTGATATTTTTTTTGTGATACATCTGTGTATGTATCTGTTGATGATATGTTTTGTAAACATGATGAATGAATATCTGTATAGGTGAACATATGTCTTGGAGAATTAGGGAATATTTGGATATTTCCGCCTTGTTCTAAATATTTCTTGTGGGTGCTACCCTGTTGTTGCATATCCGTTTGAGCAGGTGTTGTATGTGTTGGAATTTTTATGATAATGTGATATTCCCCTTTTATGCCACGTTGCAAATGTACTCTGATAAAATTTTGAATTTGTGCCTAAATGATTTAATTGTTTATTTTGGGGGTATAGAAAGGGGGTGTTACATTAAGTGGTATCAGAGCCAATGTTGAGTCAGTTGTATCTGTCTTGCTGTTTTGTTGGTTGAATGGTTGTTTGACCTTGTTGTTATTTTTGGGAATAATCGGAATATGGCTGGTCGTAATGACAACGCGATGGCTGCGGCATTGGAAGCTATGGCTCGAGCGGTGCAGGGTGCACCGAATGTGAATGCTAACGATGAGTTTAGAAAGAATCAGCCGTCGGTGTTCAAAGGAAGATTTGATCCGGACGGTGCTCAGATTTGGCTGAAGGAGGTCGAGAGGATCTTCAGAGTTATGAATTGCGCTGAGGGGAACAAGGTGAGACTTGGATCTCACATGCTGAGAGAAGAAGCCGATGACTGGTGGGTCGGCATAAGACAAATTCTTGAAGTTGATGATGAGGAAATAACTTGGGATTTGTTTCGCACTGAATTTTTGAGTAAGTATTATCGGGAGAGTGTGAAGGGAAAGAAGGAAATGGAGTTTCTAGAATTGAAACAAGGGAACATGTCTGTGGTTGACTACACGGCTAAGTTTACGGAGTTGGTGAAATTCCATCCTCACTATAATGCGGTGACGGCGGAATTTTCCAAGTGTATTAAGTACGAGAACGGCTTGCGCCCGGAGATCAAGCAAGTTGTGGGATATCAGAGGATTCGAAGATTTTCGGACTTAACCGAATGCTGTAGAATTTTCGAAGAAGATAGTAGAGCTCGTTCTACTCACTATAAGAGTTTGAATGAGAAGCGAGGGAAGCAACCAGTAAGGAGTGGGCCTTATGTGACGCCTGCTGATAAAGGCAAGCATAGGGAACACTTTGTCAAGAAATCCGGAGGAGGAAGTTCTGGTCCCGTTAAGTGCTATAGGTGCGGCGAAGTGGGACACAAGTCTTTTGAGTGTAAGAAAGCTGGGGAAAAGTGTGCTAACTGTGGTGGTCTCAGTCATGCTACAACTGAATGTAGAAGGAATGTGATTAAGTGTTTTAACTGTGGGGAGGTTGGTCATATTAGTACAAAGTGTACTAAGACAAAGCAAGCTCCGTCAAGCGGGAAGGTATTTGCATTAGCGGGTGCAGACACTACTAATGCGGATCGGTTGATTAAAGGTACATGTTTTATTAATAATATGCCTTTAGTTGCTATTATTGATACCGGAGCGACTCATTCGTTTATTTCTTTCGAGTGCGCTAAGCGTTTGGATTTGTGTTTTTCTTCTTGTGGTGGTGATATGGTTATTGAGACGCTCGCTTCGGGGTTGGTAACTACGTCTTCGGTATGTTTGAGTTGTCCCTTGACCATGTATGGTAAGGACTTTATTATGGACTTGGTGTGTTTTCCATTAGAAGGATTAGATGTGATTTTGGGTATGAATTGGTTGCAGTATAATAGAGTTCGTATTGATTGTTATCACAAGTTGGTGAGGTTTCCATCTTTGGGAGATGAGGAGGAAGAGAGTTCTCTATCCACTAAAGAGTTGAAGAAACTTTTGGCGGATGAAGCTCAAGTGTTCTGTTTGTTTGCGTCGCTGTCGGTAGAGAATAAGGTGGAATTGGATTTAGTTCCAGTGGTATGTGACTTTCCAGAAGTATTTCCGGAGGACATTACGGATGTACCGCCGGAAAGGGAAGTTGAGTTTTCGATTGATCTAATTCCCGGTATTAGACCTATTTCGATGGCACCGTATCGTATGTCGGCATCGGAGTTGGTAGAGTTGAAGAAACAATTGAATGATTTATTAGAAAAGATATTTGTTAGGCCGAGTGTTTCTCCTTGGAGTGCGCCGGTATTGTTGGTAAAGAAGAAAGATGGGAGCATGCGGTTGTGTATTGATTATCGGCAGTTGGATAAGGTGACTATTAAGAATAAGTATCCGCTTCCTAGAATTGATAATTTGATGGACCAATTGGTTGGTGCTCGTGTTTTTAGTAAGATTAATTTGAGGTCAGGTTATCACCAGATTCGTGTTAAAGAAGAAGATATTCAAAAGACGGCTTTTAGGACACGGTATGGTCATTATGAATTTTCTGTGATGCCATTCGGAGTTTCTAATGCGCCGGGTGTGTTTATGGAATATATGAATCGTATCTTTCATGAGCAGTTGGATCGTTTCGTAGTTGTGTTTATTGACGACATTTTGATTTACTCTAAGTCTCAAGAAGAGCATGAAGAGCATTTACGGGTTGTGTTGCAAGTTTTGAAGGAGAAGCAATTGTATGCTAAGTTATCCAAGTGCGAGTTTTGGTTATCGGAAGCGAGTTTTCTTGGGCATGTTATTTCTGGTAATGGTATTTGTGTTGATCCGTCCAAGATTGATGCGGTAATGCAATGGGAGGCTCCTAAGTCGGTTACGGAGATCCGAAGCTTTTTGGGCTTGGCCGGTTATTATCGGAGGTTTATTGAAGGATTTTCGAAGTTGGCACTTCCGTTGACTCAGTTGACAGGGAAAGACTTTTGTTTGGGACATTAATTGTGAGAAGAGTTTTGTTGAACTTAAGAGACGGTTGACAACGGCGCCGGTTTTGATTTTGCCAAATCCGATGGAATCGTTTGTGGTTTATTGTGATGCTTCTTTGTCCGGTTTGGGTGGTGTTTTGATGCAAGACGGTAAAGTTGTGGCTTATGCTTCAAGGCAATTGAGAGTGCATGAGAAGAATTATCCTACGCATGATTTGGAATTGGCGGTCGTGGTCTTTGTTTTAAAAATTTGGAGGCATTATCTCTATGGTGCGAGATTTGAAGTTTTTAGCGACCACAAGAGTTTGAAGTATTTATTTGAACAAAAGGAATTGAATATGAGGCAAAGGAGGTGGTTAGAGTTTTTGAAGGATTATGACTTTAGTTTGAATTACCATCCGGGTAAGGCAAATGTTGTAGTCGATGCTTTGAGCCGGAAGTTAGTGCATATGTCTACATTGATGGTAAGAGAATGGGAACTTTTGGAGGATTTTAGAGATTTGAGTTTGGTTTGTGAAATGACGCCGAGAAGTGTGAAACTTGGTATGTTGCATGTTACGAATGATTTTCTTGCTACCGTTCGTGAAAAGCAAAAGTTGGATTTGAAATTTGTGGATTTGATGATGAATGAGAATGAGGACTTTAAAGTTGATAATTTTGGAGTTTTGAGATTCCGTAGTCGTATTTGTATTCCCGACGATGTGGATTTGAGGAAGATGATATTGGAGGAAGGACATCGGAGTAATTTGAGTATTCATCCGGGTGCGAATAAGATGTATCAAGATTTGAAGAAAATCTTTTGGTGGTCCGGATTGAAGAGGGGTGTAGCTCGGTTTCTGTATTCGTGTTTGACTTGCCAGAAGTCTAAGGTGGAACATCAGAAGCCTAGCGGTTTGATGCAACCGTTGGATATTCCGGAATGGAAATGGGATAGTATATCAATGGATTTTGTTACGGGTTTACCAAATACGCAAAGAGGTCACAATGCTATTTGGGTGATTGTTGATAGGCTTACTAAATCTGCTCACTTTATTCCGATTGATATTGGTTATCCTTTGGAAAAGATAGCCGAGATTTATGTTCGGGTGATTGTGAAGTTGCATGGAGTTCCCAAGAGTATCGTGTCGGATAGAGATCCTAGATTTACTTCGAGATTTTGGGAAGGTTTGCAAGAGGCTTTAGGTTCTAAGTTGAGATTGAGTTCGGCGTATCATCCATAGACGGATGGCCAAACTGAGAGGACAATTCAATTGTTGGAGGACTTGTTGCGTGCTTGTGTGCTCGAACAAGGTGGTGTTTGGGATAGCTTTTTGGCATTGATTGAGTTCACTTACAACAACAGTTTTCATGCAAGTATTGGTATGGCACCATTTGAGGCTTTGTATGGTCGGAGATGTCGAACACCTTTGTGTTGGCATGAAACCGGAGAGAGATCGGTAGTTGGACCGGAAATGGTACATCAAACGACGAAGAAGGTGAAGTTTATTCGGGAGAAGATGAAAGCTTCTCAGAATAGGCAAAAGAGTTATCATGACAAGAGAAGGAAGGATCTTGAATTTCAAGAAGGTGACCATGTGTTTTTGAGAGTTACACCGGTTACGGGTGTGGGTCGTGCTTTGAAGTCGAAGAAGTTGACTTCTCGTTTTATCGGTCCGTATTAAATTATTGCACGAGTTGGTGCGGTGGCTTATCGTGTGGCGTTGCCTCCGAGTCTTTCGAATTTGCATGATGTGTTCCACGTTTCGCAACTTTGGAAGTATGTTCCGGATCCGTCACATGTGATTCCTATGGATGAGGTGGAGGTAAGAGATAATCTTACGGTTGAGGCTTTACCGATTATGATTTTGGACCACGAAGTTAAGAACCTAAGAGGCAAGGATATTTCGCTTGTAAAAGTAGCATGGGGAGGTGCTGCGGAAGGCAATATGACTTGGGAATTGGAGAGTAAGATGCGTGAGTCACATCCTGAGCTGTTCGAATCAGGTAATATTTTCGAGGACGAAAATTCCTAAGTGGGGGAGAGTTGTAACGCCCCGATTCCGATTTCCTTTATTCTGAGTCCTTTTAATTTAATTGATTGAATTATTATTTTAAATATAGGATTTATGTGTTTAATATGTTATGTGGGCATATTGTTTTGGGCAAAATAGGTTGGAGGGTATTTTGGGCATTAGTGATTATGCTAAGTGGATATTTTTATGAGAATTGATTAATTAGTGTGTGGAAAGAATTTGAGAGGAAAGAAATAGAATTATGAGATAAGAGAGGAAAAGAGAAAAGATAGTAACATAGAAAGAAAAACAAGAGAAAGAAAGAGGAGAAGAGAAAGTGGAGAGAAAAGGAGAAGAAAACCTAGAACTTCAAGAAATCATCACCAAAGCTTTCGATTGATCGGGTAAGGGTGTGAAACTTTATTATTCTATCAATGTGTATAATCATGTATGATTTTGATGGATTGTTTTGGATTGTTGGTAGTTTTTCTACACTTTCCATTTTAGGTTGAATTTGGTTTAATCAAAAGGAATCGTTGTTTAACGGTTAGAATCGTGATTAGATGATGTAGGTTAGGCGATATATGTTAGACTAAGGCTACTGGAACGACTTTGGATTTAATCGGGTGATTTTGGTGAGTTTGGAGGTGCTGGAGCAGAACTGAATGTTGCTGTTCGCAGGCGACTCGCTAGCAGCTCGCTAGGCGAGCACGCAGCGAACACTCGCTAGCATCTCGGTAGGCGAGCGTGCAGCAAACGGTCCCAGACTTGGGACAGTGAGATCCTGATGTCCCTCGCTGGCAGCGAAGGGAGTAGCGAGGAGCTCGCTGAAGGTTCGCTGTGGCGAACGGGGTAGCGAACGAGGTTTGTAGCCTCTGTTCTTGCTTGCTAGCAGTTCGCTAGGCGAGGAGGTAGCGAACGCTCGCTAACAGCTCGCTAGGCGAGCGTGTAGCGAACGTAGCAGGATGAATTTTCCCTGTTGCGTGGTGCTGTCGTGGCTTGGGGTTTCGGTTGCGATCGACCCTTCTTTGATTTAATAGCTTATATGCTGGTTTGTGATGTACTGTGGGTAGCCGTATGGCGTGAATCCTAGATTATGAATTGTGGCCGTTTGGGCACTTATGTACATTATTTAGCTTGATTAAAAATCTATGATGTTTGTATGAATATATGCGATGAATGTGTAGAATGCATGAGTATGCTTGTAAACATGTGTGCATTTCAAGAGTGTCATGAGTCATGTTGCATGTGAAGCATCATGATATGCATTTCTTGTGTCGATTGATTCCTCGGTGAATCTGCAGAACCTCGTGTGCCCTTGTGGGGTGTGAGCGATGGTTAATTATTAATCCCTCGGTGGATTTGCAGAACCTCGTATGTTGCGATGGTTATTTTGATTCCGCGTAGAATCTGCAGAACCTCGTGTGCCCATGTGGGGTGTGAGCGATGGTTACTTGGTTCTTCAATTGAACCTGCTGAAATGAGTCGGTACCGCATTTGCATCTGCATAGAGTCGTGTGTCGGTCTCTATGAGTTGCATGTTGACATCTTGCATGGTGTATGGTGAATAAACATATTTGTAAATGTTTATATGAATTATTGATGATTGGTATGATTGGTATGCTTGAAGACACATGTATGTGTGAATATATGTATATGTATGTTTTGTGTGTTTATGAACTGATATAAACATTGTTGACGCATATTGTATATGCATGGTGTTCTATTTGTAAATAGATAATGTGAATACATTGCGATGTACGATATGACGAGGTGAGTGGCGGTGAGAATGTGAAAGACGTATATTAGATATTATGTATATATATGTTTATATGCATTGTTTTTATGATGTCGTTTATCA
Organism: Lathyrus sativus; assembly: GCA_963859935.3. Lineage (NCBI taxonomy): Eukaryota > Viridiplantae > Streptophyta > Magnoliopsida > Fabales > Fabaceae > Lathyrus > Lathyrus sativus. The sequence goes on along the minus strand of OZ012739.1, from coordinate 452,362,277 downwards.
CCCTTCTGTGGTTTCTTTTAATGCTCTATGAGGCATTGCAGATTAGATTGCTGGAGGTATTTTTGTGAAGCGTGGCTTCTTCCTGTTTTGGTCGGTCGGCTCTGATATGTAGCACCGGGTAGATAGGAATTATTTTGATATTTTTTTTGTGATACATCTGTGTATGTATCTGCTGATGATATGTTTTGTAAACATGATGAATGAATATCTGTATATGTGAACATATGTCTTGGAGAATTAGGGAATATTTGGATATTTCCGCCTTGTTCTAAATATTTCTTGTGGGTGCTACTCTGTTGTTGCATATCCGTTTGAGCAGGTGTTGTATGTGTTGGAATTTTTATGATAATGTGATATTCCCCTTTTATGCCACGTTGCAAATGTACTCTGATGAAATTTTGAATTTGTGCCTAAATGATTTAATTGTTTATTTTAGGGGTATAGAAAGGGGGTGTTACACACACACACACCTGCGCAGACACACACACACACACACACACACGTGTGTGCGCTTACACACACACGTTCGCGCACACACACACACACACGCGCAGGCACGCACGAACGCACGTGCGCACACAAACACACACAAACACACACCTGTGCAGACACACACACACACACACATGTGCGCGCGCACACAGGCACACACACACAAACACACGCGTATACACAGACACATGCATGCACGAACACACAATCACATGCGCGCGCACACACAGACACATACACACGAAAACACACACACACACGCGCGCGCACACACACACACGTGCGCACACTCTTACACACACACAAACATACACACACAGACACACACACACACATGTGAGCGCACACACACGCAGATACACGCACACGCGCGTGTGCGCTCACACACTTTCTCTCACACACACTCACACAGGCACACACATACAAAAACACGTGCGGGCACACACAAGCATGCGTGCGCGCATGCAAACTCACTTACACACACACACACACACACGCATGCGCACGCGCCCACACATACACCTGCACGCACGCACGCACGTACCCACACACACACATGCACACATACACTTACAGGCACACACATACACGCGTGTGTATACACACAGACACACGCGTGCACACACACACACACATACGCAGGCACGCAAGCATGCACGCGCGCACACACACACGGACGCACGCATGCATGCACTAACGCACGCCGCTCGCACACACACACACACACACAACACACACACACACATATATACACACACGCACGCACACACACGCATACACACGCACGTACACACGTACTCGCGTGCACACGAACACACCCACACACACACACACGCGCGCGCGCGTGCGCATGTGCACACCTTATCACACACACACACACACAAACACACACACCCACATGTACGCATGCACACACACACACACGTGCACGCACACATAAAGACACACACACAAACACGTGCGCGCGTGTGCACACCCACACGCGCAGACACTCACACACGAATACACAAACGCGCGTGTACACACACGCACACGCACACAGACACAAACACGCGCACACAAGCATGCGCGAAAACACACAAACACGCGCACACACGCAGGCACGCGAACACACAAAAACACACCTGCGCAGACAAACACACACGCGCGCTTGCACCCACACTTAGACACACATACACACACACACAAACAAATGCGCGCGCACACAAAGACACGCACACACACACGCGCGCACGCACGCACTAACGCATGCCGCTCACACACACACACACACACGCACACACACATACACACACGCGCGCATGCATACACACACACACACGTATACACACACACACACGCACGGGCACACACCCACACGCGCACACACACACTCGCATGCACACAGACACACATGTCCACACAGACACACACACACACACATACACATGCACACAATCATACAGGCGCGTGCGCACACTCACACACACACACACACACACACACACACACACAAACACACACAGAGACACACACGTGCATGCACACACACGCACACACACACACACATGCACATGCACACGCACACACACACACACGTACACACACGCACACGCACGCATACACTCACAGGCACACACATGCGCACGTGTATACACTCAGACACACGCATGCACACACATATACACACACACATACGCAGGTACGCAGGCACACATGCAGGCACGCGCACACACACACTTACAGACACGCGCACACACGCATGCATGCAGTAACGTACGCTACTCGCACACACACACACACATAACACAAACACACTCGTACGCACATGCGCGCACGTACATACACACATACGCACACACACATACACACGCACGTACACACGCACTCGCGTGCACACAAACACGCGCGTGCACACTTAGACACGCACACACACATATACGTGCGTACACTCAATCACACACACACACACACACGTGTGCGCACACTCAATCACACATACACACACAAACACATACACATACACAAACACATGCGCGCGCATACACACGCGCACACACACACACACGTGTGCGCACACTCAATCACACACACACACAAACACATACACATACACAAACACATGCGCGCGCATACACACGCGCACACACACACACACGTGCATGTACACATACAGATACACACACAAACATGTGCGCGTGTGCACACTCATACACACACGCACAGACACACACACACACGCATACACAAACGCGCGTATACACACACACGCACACACACACACAAACACACACACAAGAATACGCATGCGTGCAAACACACACACGCGTGCGCGCGCACACACACACACACACATGCACACACACATACACACACGCGCACACACACACAGGCACGCATGCACGCACACACATACAAAGACACCTGCACAGACACACACACATATGTTATAGGATCTGAAGAGAATGAAGGTTATCTCAGAGCTTGCTGGAAAACCCAAGAAATTTCAATCTGAAGACGTCAGTAGAAGGAGAATTCCTTTAGCATACTTTCCTATGTTCAGTGCTGATGAACCTAGGCACATCATTCTGATATTCATTGCTGAATGTTTAAGAGATGGTATTCCTCTTCCTGCTAACATAGTTCAGAAGGAAGGAGAAGTATTGCCAAATCTTATGAGAGAAAGGCGCAGGAAAAGAAAGGCTGAGGAAGGATCTTTTGCACAGCCCAAGAGGAAAACCTCTGATGCTAGTGACAAGCCTGAAAAGGACAAGAAGCAAAAGGAAAATCCTCCAAAAGCTACTGTGGAAGAAATCAGAGAAACAATTCACCAGGTATTAACATCTGATCCCAAACCTTATTTACCTTCATCCTCAACGTCACCTCCATCATCTCTTTTTAAACCATCCGAACCTATTTCATCTGAACCCAATTCATCTCGTAACAAACATTCTCAACCATCTTCTGTTCAACTACCATCTAAACCCCCTCAAAAGAAATCATCTGAACATCAACCCTCTCAACAAAACCATTTTGAATCAAAACAACAATCAGAACAACAAAAACAATCTGAACCACTCTCATCTACTAAACCACCAGAAGAACCAACCATCAAAAATCCTGAACCATCTGTCCAACAACCATCTGACAACATTCTGGATGTATCACCACTTGCAACTTTGTATGTCCTCTCTTCAACTTCATGTCATTCAACTGAATCATCTGATTCTGATGAATCTGAAGTCCCCTCACCAACTAGCTTACAAATTCATGATCCCTATAAACCTCTCTCATCTGATCTACCTGAATCTGACAATCCTTTTCGCTTCAAATTCAACTTCACAGATTTTAAGTCATCCTCATCTGATGTTGTTATATCAACACCATCTGATACTGACACCTCCATTTCTCAACTTACCATACCACAAACATCCATACCCCAATCATCTGAACATCCATCATCTGATCATCCACCTCCTGAACAAACTCAAACACCTCCTGAACCATCACAACCTGTCACCATAGAAGACTTTCTCAACCCAAAACCCAGATCAGATGTTTCTACTCTGTTCAAGAATTTCAAGAAGGAACTACGTATGGGAATTGCTTCTGTAGAGAAATAGTGCATGACTAGTTTGGATCCTGCTGAATCTGAAGCTTCTTGGAACAAATTCATATCAAAATTCAACTCAACTGCATCTGACCTCAGAACGCTTTGTGCTGATGATGCAAAGGCTAAGTTTGCTGAAATGGTCAGACAAACTTTGCTGAACATTATCACAACTCCAGTGCTTTTGCTAGAAGATGCTCCTGCTGAAAATTCTGCAACAATAGAAGATACTCCTGCATCTGACATGGAGATTGATCATCCAATGGCAGCTGCATCTGCTTCTGAACCTTCTGCATCTCAGATGAAAACTGAGATTCCAGATGTTGTCCAAGAAGTCAAGGAAATCAGAACATGAATGATAAAACAGGAACAGACTACTGAAGAAATCAAGACTTGGATGGCCAAGCAAGAAAAGTCCACTGCTAAGATTACGGATCTTCTGACACTGATTGCTTCTCGCCAGCCCTAGTTCTCTTTTTCATGTCTTTGCATTCTCGTTTTGCACTTGTTTTCTATTTGTTCTATTTTCTATCATCTGCTCTATGAACTTCTTATGTTGTTGTGCTATTCTGATCTAATTAAATCTGGTTGTTTTGTATTTCATTTGTGTGTTATATTTTCTCTCTCTTCTTCTATTATCTTTTATGTCTTTAAAGTTCTTTTTGATTATGACAAAAAGGGGGAGAAACAGAATTTGATTGTTCAACATAAGCAAATGCGAAAAATGAAATTCAGACATTGTTTTAATCTAACATTGAATCTCATTATCTCATCTAACAAAATGATCTGAAGTTACCCTGAGAATTATCCAATCAGGATCTGATCCTTGAAAGCAAATTCTGGAGAGCTTGATTCTGAAAAGCATCCAAGCTGAGTTTTTCTCTCATCAAGGATTTCTACCAGATTCTGAAATATACTCAAGCAAAAAGGGAAGTGTTCTTTTCTATTAAAGTATTCATTTCAGGGGGAGATTCTTAATCTCATGGGGAGTATTTTTACTCTTCTTCCTTTAGTAAACAAAATTCTCTATGTTTTGTCATCATCAAAAAGGGGAAGATTGTTAGAACACAGATTGGTGCTTCTTATATCTCTATGTTTTGATGATAACTTTTATGGAATTTTGTAATGAGTGAATATACACTCTAAAATTTGTTCAAGTATTATTGTTTCAGGTATAAATTAAATACTCTTAAAAGAGGCAAAATATATAAGTACAAAGAAACTATGCAAAGATCTGAAGCATCAGATGCAAGACTACCAGAAGATTCTGAAGCGCTGCCAGAAGGATCTGAAGTAGAAGCTACAGAATGATCTGAAGTATTAATGAAAGAAGTATACAAAAGCTGAAAGCTCTAATAACCAGACTCTTATCATTAATATTCATGCTCAAAGCACATATTGCTGCATACTCTGATGGAGACTCTAATCAAGACTGAGACTCTGATACATTAAAGATCTGATCATCTATCAAGACTCTGAACTTATCATTCATCTTAAGCTCTGATCATATTAAAGCACTCCATACCTTTTAAGCTTACTACAAGTTTTGAAGTGCAGATTGTGAAGACTTCATCTTGAAGGAAGCTTGTTGAAGAAGCTGTAAACTTGATTAGACGTGGTGCTACTTCCAAAGTAACCAACGGCTAATGTGTCCAAAGAAGTGATGTGGTGCAAATCCCAAGGCTTCTACAACCATACCTTTCTGCAGAAAGCATATCTCTGCCCATACTTTTGGTGATGAAAAGTCATACAATCAAATATTATATTCAGCTGCACATCACTCAAGACATTTGTGAAAGCTATAAAAGGATAACTACTTCAACACTTTGAAGCTGCTAATTCACTACTCATCTTTTGCTCATTGCTAGATCACTCAGAAAGAAATACACGCTTAATTCTTAAAAGAGAAAATCTCTCAAGATCTTATTCATTTGATCTTTCATAAAACCACACAGTTTTTGTTGTACTTAATCTTAAGTGTAAACATCACAGTTGTGATACAGCTTATTAGAAGCATTCAAACACTTGTTAGCTTACATTAAATTGTAAGAAGTTCCTTAAGAAGACCAAGGTGTGGTCAGTAGTTCTTGAGAAGACTAAGACAGTTGTACTTAGTGCTTTCTATTGTAATCAGTTGATCAATAGTGGATTAAGTCTTTGCAGAGAAAGGCAAATCATCTTTGATAAGGTGGACTGGAGTAATTGAGTTCAACGAACCAGGATAAAAATCTTGAGTTGTTTTTATTGCCATATTTCTTAAAAACTCTTATTCACCCCCCCCCCCTTTCTAAGTGTTTTTCTCACTTTCAACATACACGCGTGCGCACACTCAATCACACACACACACACACAAACACACAAACACACACACACACACACACACACACACACACACACACACACACACACACGTGCGCGTGTACACACACGCGCACACACATAAACACACACATGCACACACACATACAGACACACACACAAACACACGCGCATGTGTGCACACACATACACCCACACACACGCATACACAAATGTGTGTGTACACACACGCATACACGCATACACAAACGTGCGTGTACACACACACACACGCACAGATACACACACACACACACACGCATACATAAACGCGCATCTACACACACACATACACACGCACACATACACACATAAACATGCACACACAAGCATGTGCGTGCGAGCAAACACACTCACGCGTGCGCACACACACACACACGCACGGACACACGCATGCACGCACACACACGCAGACACACACACACACCTGCGCAAACACACACACACACACACAC
>OZ012739.1:452345383-452350383 GCA_963859935.3 Lathyrus sativus | reverse complement strand
CTCTCTCAGACACACACGCGCACACGCACAGATACACGTGCGTACACACACACATGCATACACATGTGCGAGCGCACGGACGCGCGCACTCCTGCACGCAAACAGAAACACAAACACGCACGCACGCGTGTGTACACACACATGCACGCACACGCACCCACGTACACGTGCGTGCACACACCCACACACACAAACACACAAGCGCGCCCGTGCGCGCGTATGCCCACTAACTCAAACACATGCACGCGCACACGCGCACGCTCACAAACACACACGTGTACACACACATGCACACACACACACACCCTCGCGTGCACGCACACACATACGCGCACACACGCGCGCATGCGTGCACACTTAGACACACACACACATACACACGTGCGTGCACACACAGACACACACTGACACACGAGTGCGCGCACGAACTCACGCATGCGCGCGAACACACAAACGCACATATGCATGCATGCACTAACGCACGCCGCTCGCACACGCATACACACACGCACACACACACGTGTGCACATGAACATACGCATACACACGCACACGAACATGCACACACACACACGCTTACACACGCATGCACAGATACACGCACACACACACACGCACGCACACACACACACACAAACACGCAGCAATGCGAACACACACAAACCCACCTGCGCAGACACACAAACACACGCGCGTGCCCATATAGACACGCACACACACGCATACACATACGCACACACGCACGCATGCAGTAACGCACGCCGCTCGTCCACACACACACACGCACGCACTCACACACACACACGCATGCACACACATACACACACACATACGTACGCACACACACACACACGCATATACGCACTCGCATGCACACAAACACGCACGTGCACACAGACACACACATGCCCACACAGACACACACGCGTGCACATACTCTTTCACACACACACACACACACATACAAACCCACACACACAGACACACACAGATGTATGCGCGCATACTCACGCACGTACACACACACGAGTATGCGCGCGCGTGCTTTGATTAACACACACACACGCGCGTGCGCGCACATAAACACACGCGCACACGCACGCACACACACGAACAAACACACACACACACACACACACGTGCACATAAACGCACATGCGTGCGCGACCACACAAACACACACACGCACACACACACGCGTACACACACACGCGCACATGCACATACACACACGCACACACACACACACAAGCAAACATACACACGTGTGCACACTCTCTCTCACACACACACACACACATGCGGACACACATAAACACACACACGAATACGCGCGCGCGCATGGACGCACGCTCACATGCACGCGCTTACACACCAATAAGCACACGCGCAAACCAACACATACGCGCGCGCTCCCGCACATACACTAACACACGTGTGCGCACACAAACACACACATACAAACACACATGCGCGCCCGTGCGCGCGTACACGCACGCGCGCACACAAACGCACGCACGCTCGCACACACACCCACACACACATGTACGCACACAAGCACGCACACACACACACATACACGTGCACATACATACGCATACACACACACACACACGTGCGCACACACAAATACATATACACAAACACACGCACACAAATACACGCGCGCGTGCGGACACACACACACGCACATTCACAAACGCGTGCACACATACACGCGCGTGCATATACGCACACGGATACACACACATGCAAGCACACACACGTGCACACACTCTCTCTCTCACACACACAGACACGCGCGCGCACACGCACGCACATACGCGCGTACAAGTACACATGCACACACACGTGCAAGCGCACGGACGCGCGCATTCCTGCAGGCGCACACAAACACGCACACGCGCGTGTGTAAACGCACACGCACGCACACGCACCCACGTAAACACACGCGTGCGCACACCCACACACACACACACGTGCGTACACACAAACATACAAGCGCGCACGTGCGCGCGTATGCCCACGAACTAAACCACATGCACGCGCGCACGCGCACACACATGCACACACACACGCTCGCGTGCACACACACACACACATACGCATACACACACACACACACACACAGACTGACACACGCGTGCGCGCATACACAAACGCACATACGCACACTAACACACGCTGCTCGCACACACATACATACACGCACACACACACACACAGGTGTGCACATGCACATACGCATACACACGCACACACACACACACACACGCACACATATACACACGCACGCACAGAAACACACACACACACGCACACGAACAAGCACACACACGCACGCGCGCACACACACACGCACACACACGCACACACATACACACGCATGTACACATACACTCGCGCGCACACAAACACACATATACAAACACACTTGCGCGCCCGTGCGCGTGTAGTCGCATGCACACACACAAACACACGCACGCATGCACACACACCCATGCACACATGTACGCACACACACACACATACACAAGCACATACACATGCACACACACACACACACACAAACACGCGCGCACACGCAAATACGTACACACACAAACACACGCACACACACACACACACACACACACACACACACACACATTCACAAACGCGTGCACACATACACGCGCGTGCACATACACACACGGATACACACACATGCAAGCACACACACACGTGCACACACTCTCTCTCTCTCTCTCTCTCTCTCACACACACACACGCACACGCATAGAGACACGCGCGTACACACACACATGCACACACACGTGCGAGCGCACGGACACACGCACTCCTGCACGCACACACAAACACAAACACGCATACGCGCGTGTTTACACGCACATGCACGCACACGCACCCACGAACACGCACGTGCGCACACACCCCCCCCCCCCACACACACACGTGTACACACACACACGCACACACACATGCTCGCATGCACGCACACACATACGCACACACACACACACACACACGCATGCGCGCACACTTAGACACACACACACATACACACGTGCGCGCACACACAGACACACACTGACACACGCGTGCGCGCACAAACTCACGCATGCGCGCGAACACCCACGCACATACGCATGCATGCACTAACGCACGCTGCTCGCACGCACATACATACGCGCGCACACACACACGTGTGGAGATGTACATACGCATACACACGCACACAAACACACACACACACGCGCACACGCATACACACGCATGCACAGACACACGCACACACACACGCACACGTACACACACGCACACAAACACGCAGGGACGCGAACACACACAAACACACCTGCGCAGACACACAAACACACGCGCGTGCATACGAAGACACGCACACACACGCACTCACACACACACACATATGCAGTAACGCACGCCGCTCGCCCACACATACACGCACACACTCACACACACACACACACGCGTGCACACACATACACACGCACACACACACACACACATACACACGCACGCACACACACACATACGCACGCGCACACACACACACACACACGCATACACGCACTCGCGTGCACACCAACACGCACGTGCACCCAGACACACACAGACACACAGGCGTGCACATACTCTTTCACACACACATACACATACAAACCCACACACACAGACACACACAGATGTGTGCGCGCACACACACACATACACGAGTATGCGCGCGCGTGCTTTGACACACACACACACACACGCGCGTGCGCGCACATACACGCACACGCACACGCACGCACAGACACGAACAAACACACACACACACACACACACTCGCACACACAAACGCGCATGCACACACACACACACACATGTGCGTACAATCTCTCTCTTTCTCTCTCACACACACAAACGTACATGCGTGCGCGACCACACAAACATACACGAACACACACACGCGTGCACACACATACGCGCATGCACATACACACACGGATACACACACACACAAGCAAACATACACACGTGCGCACACTCTCTCTCTCACACACACACACACACACACACGTGCTGACACACATAAACACACACACGAATACACGCGCACACGGATGGACGCACGCAAGCATGCACGCGCACACACACCAACAAGCACACGCGCAAACCCATACATACGCGCGTGCGCTCCCTCACATACACTCACACATGTGCCGCACACAAACACACACATACAAACACACATGCGCGCCCGTGCGCGCGTACACGCACGCACACAAACGCACGCACGCTCGCAGACACACCTACGCGCACATGTACGCACACACGCACGCACACACACACACATACACGTGCATATACACACACACACACCTACGCACACATGTACGCACACACCTACGCACACATGTACTCACACACACACACACAAGTGCGCACACACAAATACGTACACACACAAACACAGGCACACACATACACGCGCGCGTGCGGACACACACACACTCACACACACACACACACACACACATGCACAAACGACTCACGTGCACATAAACACGCACGTGCACATACAGACACACACACACGCACACACACACACATGCACACACACACATGCACACACGACTCGCGTGCACACTAAACACGCACGTGAACATACAGACACACAAACACGCACGTGCACACAGACACACACGCGTGCACATACTCTTTCACACACACATACACATACAAACCCACACACACAAACACACACAGATGTGTACGCGCACACTCACGCACGCACACACAAACGAGTATGCGCGCGCGTGCTTTGACACACACACACACGCGTGCGCGCACATACACACACGCGCACACGCACGCACACACACAAACAAACGCACACACACACACGCACTCGCACACACAAATGCGCGTGCACACACACACACACACACGTGTGTACAGTCGCTCTCTCTCTCTCACACACACAAACGCACATG